>JAUZND010083320.1:0-65801 GCA_034780555.1 Coelogynopora nodosa | reverse complement strand
GCGATTTCTTTTTGCTCACTAGAAACAGTGAGCAAAAAATTTTGCTCACGCATTTATAATATAAGCGTGGCATAAAAGTCATAAGTGATTTATTTGAAATTGAATAAATTTATTAAAATATGGAAAGTCAAAGTCCAGTCAAATAACAAAATATAGTTTGAAAATAGTTTTATTAGTCAATTAATGATTTTTAAATCATCTTTAAAATATCACGAAATTGTTTGTTTAAAATATCACTGAAATAAAATCACAAATAATAAGTGAAAAACCTCAATACTTTAATTATCATCAACATGACACTTTATTTTGGGCATCAGTCAACAGGCAGTAATAAAATTAGATTTCATAGGTATATTTATTATTATCTATCAGCGCGAACAACATTTATTGATATTTGTGCACAAAACCAATGACGAAATGATTCCAAAAATATTTTATGATGTGGCATTTAATTATATTTTGAACATTATAATATAAAGTCTTCGTAAAAACCTGTATACCCCTGAATTATATAAAACTAGCACCCACCTCCTCCTGCTTCTTGTCAACTTCCTGCTTCTGGGTGTCATCGACGAGGAGCTTATTGGCTTCCTCTTGGGCTACCTCTTTAAGCGCTCGCTGGTACTCGAAGGGGAACACCTTGACGAACTGGGACAGTGGCGCCGGCCACTTGGCAAGTAGGTCACCGGCTACCTACATTGTAGAATTAAAAGAGAACGATTAATGGTTGCTTGATCATAATTTTTTGCCTAATTTTTTCTAATATATTCTTCTTTTTTCTTTACTTTTAAACAATTAACTTGTCTTTCACGCTCAAAATAATTTCTTCAGATATTGAATATTATAAGCACTATTAATTTTTTAAATACTCAAAACAATAGTTCAAATTTCTGAATTAAAATATTGCTTGTTTGTAATAAATTATTGTTACATGAGATGTTCATCAGAATATTCCTAAAAGTTGTTATACAGCTTTTTTCTGAAGACTTTAGTGACATAATAGTATGAAAACGGTCTTAAATATAGGTCACCCTTGAGCTCTTACTCTTCCAACCTATTCATCGCCATAACATATATTTAGCCATAGAACCTTATCTTTCTAAACTATATAGTTAGGAAAAATAGTAAATTTCAAGCGCTAAGTAAACGCTATCATTCGCTAAGTATGGCAGTACTATGGGAGCACTCTCCAGACCCCATTTACGTCAAGTACGTGAGAAACATCACATACATAAATTTTCTCGTTCTTCTTAAATAGAGTTAAACATCTGGGTTCCCCACACAGGGTTCCATAGTGAGCACTAGGTTGTCACCTCTGATCCGGTCTTAGTGTGAAACTCGCGGAGCACCTCCTCAAGGAAGGCGATATCCTCCGCTTCGGTGACCGACACCAGGTCGACCATGTCGCGATTGCAGAGCTGATCGAAGTTGCCCACCCTGTCCAGCACGAAGGCGATGCCACCCGACATACCGGCGGCAAAGTTGCGTCCCGTAAGTCCCAGCACCACCGTTCTCCCACCAGTCATGTACTCGCAGCAGTGGTCGCCGACACCTGGACGCCCGGCCAGAGGGAAAGAAGGGGGGATGATTAATCTTATCGAGAACGCAATATTAATCCAGGTGTACAATATATGCGTGATCTAACATAGCAATGATAAAAGTATGCTGGCTGTCAGATGCTTTTTAAAGTCTATTGAGCCAGAGGGGAGGGTTAAATTGATACACCAGCATTGATGCAATAAATGCTTAATATTATATAATGCAGAACAATATTGTCTATCATGTTAGTACATTATGGTCTTTTAAAAGCGTAAGTTTTACTTGTCATCTTACCACTTCAAGGGGCTCGCTTTACAGAGCTATGAGCTATTATTAATTGTCCATTCTGAAGTTCGGATTTGTTGATGAATAAAATGTTGCTATTATTTTCAATATTTTGATTTGTTTTTGCAATGGAATATTGTCATTTCCTGTTACACGCAGGGAGAAGAGAAACTTTTATTTGTTAGATGACTACATATTACTTAAAAGTTGAAGCACTATTATTATTAATAACAATCATGTTAGCTAAAGAAAATCCAAGTAATTATTATAAAAAGTGATTAAGTGCTTTAATGTTTGTTCAATATATCATAATGTAAAGAAAAGCTTATGTTGCAAGGATAATATGGTGTATATGATTATTTCACATAGAAAATTGTCCTAGCTAAGAAGTAAATAATTGTATGAAAATTACTATAGTAATTTGTCAGAAAAAACGAAGAAATGTGTCTAATAAAAGTACAGAATAACAAAAACAAATGTTACGTATATTATATAGACATAGCCTATGGTCCACATCAGAAATACTTTGTACAACCCGACAACGGTGTCGACGTTGTATAGCTAAATTATTAAATAAAAATGCAAGGATCAAAATATGGACTACTAAGTGTTTCAGTTTAAATTTCCAACCATACTCATAGCTACTAGGAAATACAACTCTAAAATACTTAAAGAACCAAAACACAGCGCCCCCCTCACCCTCGACAACCGCCAACGCGCCCGAGTTGCGGACACAGAATCGCTCGGCGGCCATCCCCCTAATGAAGGCCTTTACCTCGGTGGCCCCATAGAGACAGACATTGCCAACGATGATATTGGCGTCCGACTTGAAGCTGGGGTGGCAGTCCAATGGCGGCACAACGACCACCTCGCCGCCTGACAACCCCTTGGCAACGTAGTCATTGGCGTCGCCCTCCAAATGAACGTAGATGCCGCGTGCAAGAAAGGCGCAGAAGCTCTGCCCCGCGTGACCGGTCAGTTTGATCTGGGAGGGGGGCGGGGGCATCGTATACACAGGCACTGATTATGAAATACAACAATATCGTTACACTTCTATCGCTTTAATAAGCACGCACAGCAAGTCCATATACGTCCTTTTTTGAACATTCGCGACATATTCCTGTTTATTTAGAGGTAAATAAAATTGATTAATTAAAAGATCAACAACTGAGTGAGTTTAATACAAGTCAGACGTGGAAGTTTATATTAGTATGATATATGATTGCAAATTGCTTATAAAGGAAGATAAGATTCAAACAGTATTGAAATATATTATATTTACTAAATATATACTCTAAAATAATTGCAGTAAAGACTTCCATTATTAACACTAAATCTCAAGCAAAATCATTCAGTCACTTCTCTTGAATGCACTGGATTGAATTACTATTTTTGTCAGTCAGATTGTGGATACAAATCGACAGTAAATCGTTATCTTTCAATGTAACCCCTGTAACCCTCTTCTAGACATTTCTGGTATGAAATCTGATATGAACTTTGCAACTGTCTGCAATAATTGATAATTTATTTGCAGCATAACACCAATTTTGTTTCCATAACCAGCCATTTGGAAATAATATTGTACCGTACAATGTAAGTCTACAATCAAAATTCTGTTTTCACCATGGGAACGCTATACATTGGAAATGACACGTGTCACAATTCATGTGAACTATGAAAAAAAAGATTAGTAGAAGGTTATAGTTATGACAAGCTTATTACTGGTCTTATGGTCTTATTACCGGATACTCAGCTCTGATTCTATATAGAATACTTCTAGATTACACAATATATTACGTATCCGATAAGCACAACGTCTTAGTATTGGTATTATTTATTTCATTTTATTCAAAACTAAAAATTGTTTTAAAATAAGACAGTTACATTTCTTTTCCATTTCAAGGTAGATGTAGACGTAAATAATTCAATTATTCCAATAAATATTCTTAGCATTAAATACGACCATTTTCTTTATGTTGAATAATGAAAGAAAATTGAAACACTGCTTGCTTAGTTACTCATTTCGAAAAATTATTAATTGAAACTAACCAGTATTCTTATTTCTTGAAATTATAAGTTAATTATATATATATAAGAAATTATAAGTTATCCCTTAATAAATCACATTATAGAAGTGATTTTAATCGTTAAAGTATACATTATAACATTGATTATTTTAGTGGTGGATACAGTACATATTTGCACAACTCACTCCCTAATTCACGAGTCGAAGAAGACGAGTTCACTTTGTAGCTTTGACTTAGCTCGAATTAAAATATCGACGTCCGAGAAGCAAAATACTGGATTCTTGTTTTTCACAAATTTGAGTTAACTATGAAAATTAACGTGTAACATTTCAATATACAATATTAATAATAATGGTGATACATTATTATTAATAATTCGAATAAATCAAATCCTTAAAAACAGGAGTACGATTGTATGCTTTTCACGGGTAAGTGACAATATAAGCTGAGTTCTAATGTTAGATACCATTTTTATTCTACAATGAAAAACATAAATAGACCAATGTTTCTTCCACGATTATTTTTTTTAAATCAAAATTTTTTTCTCATTTCGTAAGATTAATTAATTTTTTTGTAGAATTATTAGTTCAAACCATTGAAATATAATTTCTGTTAGAGGTTAAGGTAAAATGATATATTGCATTACATATAAAACATATTACTATACAACAATATAGATCGACACCAACAACATTCCCTTAAAATGTTTCAATAATTATTTATATCATAAACTAATCTAAATCAACATTTGAGATCAGAGTTTTTAGCATTCTATCATGAGACAGGCTCACTCACATTGATGCTGGATCCCTCTGGCAAACCCTTGTCAATGTAGCGCATGGAGACCTCGTAGCTGAGAGTGGAAGCAAAGGTTCGGTCCTGGTTGTGGATGGTCATCTCCAGATTCACTGTTTTCGCTCTACCCTCGAGAACATCCATGGAAGCTGCGATCACCTGGACCAGAGAAAGGAAGAGAGGAAATAAGCACGATTTCGGGCTTCTATGATATAAATAAGGTAGGTATGTAAACTAATAGAATGTGTAATTACTATCTGTATATTATTATGCATGAAAAATATTTTCAAGGACACATATTAAATCAGCTTGAGGTAATATAGTAGAATATTCGTTTTAGTATTTTGCAAAACTTAGACTACTTTGCATTTCAAGATATATTTTATTTAAACTTTGGATATTAAATAAATATATACATTTTATGTACATTATATTAATAATTTCCTTAATGTATATCTTAAAGTTATTAAAAAAATAGCCACATCTTAAAAATATAATAACAATAGGTATTTTGATTAATTACAGGGACATGACAAAATCATTAAAATTCGACAGTAGGTAACAGTATATTCCGCTAATAAAAATTTGACAGAAAATATATAAATATATAATATAGTATATCATTGTTATGTATTTTATAACAATGTTTTTAAATAAAAAGTTTAAAAAAACTACGTATATAAAAAAAATTAAAGATTTTTATAAAAAAAAATTAAGTTTCAAGAATAAAAATTCTTATTATAACCTAAACCCCTTTATGGGTAATCTCTAAATTACACGAATAAAAATGTCAACATTTATTGATTTTTATTTTTTTACTGTACTACCAATTTTTATCAATATTTATATTACCAAGTCTTCCAACTTGTCACAGGACAGAAAGACAGCTAAATTCACTGCGAACAAAGTAATGGCCAGATATTTGCAACCAAAAAATGTACTTTTAATAATCAAATTTGGAATCTTCGAGAGTGACAGCTAAAAGACGGAAATCAGTCATTTTATAGACAGTCTTCGTCCTCGTATAGTACATTTGCTTTCAATCCTACCTTAAGCCATGGTTGTCTGACGTATGAGAAAAATAGAGTGTCCGTCAGCAAATAGTTCAGAATTTCTTCTCTTTTCATAAAATTGAATATCTTCTGTGTTCAATAGATTCTTTCATTGTAATATCTCTTATTCTCTTAAGCTATTAACTGTGAACAATAACTAGTTTTTCATCTATTTTTTTGTTTTATAAATATTTTATTTCTTTAGTTCTATTATATATTTAACAATACTATTGACAAATATAGGTACTAGTTTTCCGACGGTCACAACATGTCAAATATATTACTATGCCTATAATATAATACTACATTATTATTATGCCTATTGCAAATATAAAAAAATAATAAAAATTATTAAAAATGTGACAAAATAATAAAACAGAATAAAAAAATTATTCATTCCGCCAATAATAAATTTAAAATAAAGCAAGTTAGTTCACACATTAAAATCAAAATAATAATTATTGGAAATTTAGTACTACATACCTTAAAGAAATTTTAGAATTATAATTTCTTTATTATAAAACTTAACATCTTTTACTGAATAAATTTTATAAAATTGAGAACCTAAAATCTGTGATATGTATAAATAGTATATAAATATGACAGTAGTATATAACAGTAGTACTATTCTAGTCAATTTAATATAATAAACTGATAGAATGATTTTCTTCAAGATATTAAGTTTTGTTAAATCAAAAGAAAGGAATCATAAAAATAATCCCAAAAATTATTCTCATAAACTTTCAATTAATATATTATTATATCTTAAGTTGCAAGTCACCTATATAAACATTTATTAATATTTAGAAAAACTTAAACATTAGCTTAAAAATTCGATCAAAATTATGTTTATTGATTTTATAATTAACTAAAAACTAATTTATATATAATTATTATTATTTTACAGATTCTAGTTAAAACGGTTACTGAAATATTTCGTTTAAAATTGTGGTAGAAATACAAAATATAACATTTTATATATATTTTTTTACTAAAATAAATAATATTCTACTGGAGGAAAAGCCAAGTAGTACCTTGTTAATAAGTTTAAAATTGTTATACCATACAAAAATATTTAGTTGTGTCTGTTCTGGAAAAAAAACAATACTATCCAAAAAACCAAGTCATGTGATATTTCGGATATCAAAAATAAATCTGCTACAAAATGGCACACTTTATGGATTTGTCTATAAACATCATATCTGAAACCATTTTTGAAATTCGTTAATTGCTCAGTTAAAATTATTTTGACTTTTTTATGAATACGGTTACCAGTAATTACTGTCGACTGTAATTGTAACTATTTTAGTAACAGCAACTGAATTTAACCGTTAATGACATCATTTTAAGTTATTTATTATAGTTAATAAATTTAAAGTTATTCAACTCCATGCAAAATTGGTTTCTAGTCTCTTATTGAAGTTAGGTTTAATTTTTTAAAGGGAATATTTTGGATTTTAAAAAGAATAAATATTATTTTAATCCATATTAAAGGTTATTATATAATTTATCGGGAAGACGTCTTCCAACTTTACAAAACAACAATTACTGCAGTTCTATAATTTAAACATTAACAGTTTTCATAACAAAAAAATCATATGAATGTGTTAACTATACGGATTTTTTTGTTAACAAATGAACCAATTGAAACAGGCAATCTTGATATAAACTATACTCCCTAACTATAATCCAAGACAAAAAAATTGAGACAATAATATTTTTAATCACACCCATAAATTATTGTAGAGTTATTTATAAAAACATGATATTAGTCGATAGAAAATAATTAATTTATGAATATAAATAATATAAATATTAAATAACTTTATAATTTTAAATAATATAATAATAAAAATAAAAATAAATACAAATATTTATTTAGAAAGTTAACTAGCGGGATAAGGAAGAGAGAAACAGAGCGCACGCACCTTGTTGTCCAGTCGCTTCTCATGCTCAAAGTCCTGCACCACCGAGCCGCCCACGTCCATCTCACGTGGCCGGAGAGATTTAACTGGAGTGATGAGCCGGGAGAAGTCGAGCAGTGCCCGCTTCTTCATGCTGGTGCCGCCCGCCTCCGCGTCCGTCTTGTCCAGCTTCGTCTTGAGCATGTCGACTCGACCTGGCAGTGTAGGCAGAGAGAACAGCTGATGTGCTTTTAATCAACTTCAATTAAAGTGAAACATGGTCAGGTGCTCATAAATTATATTTTTCTTATTAAGGAATGGATTATTTAAAACTTCAAGTTGAGTTGACTTGAACTTGTTGAATCTCAACAAATTGATTTAGTTAACCGGAATAAAATCAGCATAACATTGAAATCACACGCTTGCAGATCAATTATCTCAGCAATTTATCGACCTTGATTAAAAATGGTTAAGCCCATTGATTTTTACAAATTACTCAACACGGTTAATCGGCTGCGTACGCAACGGAATCAATATGATTTCCACTTAGCGTTGTTGTTGTCAAAAATCAGGTTGTAATATATAATTTGTTTTATATTAACACATCTGTTTTGAAAAATAAAGGATATGAAATAATACATTAATAACCAAAGCATAATTAAAACAAACTAGGCCTTTTCCCTAGAATTAAATAGTAAACAAAAACGAACGAATATTTCGCTACTATTTATAGTTTTCACTACGTTTTCTAAAGTATATAAAACACAATGCTCAAAATATTATTAAAACAAAATTCATGTAACTAAATTATAAATAAATTTGAGAAAACAAATATTAAAAGTAAAAATTGTTAAAATATCAGAAAAGGCAAATTTTTATCTTGTAGATGAACAAAAATAGTTTAGATTTTACTCATAAGAAAATTTCCCCCATATTACTACGATTTCAATAATATATTGGATACAATTTCAAAAAGGATACCCAGATGGTCGTTTTGGAATGTAGCAATCTGTATTATTGATTTTTATGAGTTGTGTATTTTATAATAAAAATTAATTGCAATTGATACACAGTTTCGAAATATTTTTTAATATTTCTTGTTTTTTTACAACCTACTATATAGGCAGTTCACATGGATTAAAATACAATTTCGAAAATTGTTTGAAGAGGAACACAACAAAAGCAAAAAAGTAGTATACTAATAATATTTTTCTTTTGACAAACTGGAAAATTTCAGATATGCTCAGCTTAGGATTAGTAAATAAAGATTAAAAAATTGACTAAATAAAATACTTACTTTAAAATATGAACTGTAAAAGAATAATATATATTTCAAATATGTATTATCCACAATTTAAATATTACCTTACTCTAAATAAATCTTAAATCATAAACATTTATCATATTTTTTCGGTCAATCATATTTAAGTCATAAAAGCAACATTTTAATTGAACACTAATTCAATTATTAATTCGTTAAATAAAGTGCGGAAAAATTGAATATGTGAAAACTTATATGTATGTACAACCGTTAAAACAGCATTAAATCATTTAAAATAAATCTTGGCACCATATTTTCATATTATGTGATGACTAATTAGGATTAATTATAATAATTAAAAGAAAGATTTGTTATTAGCGTATAATATTCATTTACAAGTAATATTTAAGTATTGGCATAATGATAATATGATTATTATACGTTTTCAATTATAACATCTATGATTATATCTTTTCAATAAAAAACATTGTAACCATTTAATTTTACTTCATTAATAATATAATATACAATTATTAGAGTAAACTTTTAGCTTATAATTTTTAAACTGTATTTTAAAAAACGTGTTCAAAATAGTTATACACTGCGTTCCTTCTATTTTTTTAGGCATATAATACTCCTCAAATCACACAAGAAAAACAACATTAACAAATTCGGCAAAATCTGAGTTGAACATCTTAAATTTAAAAAAATAAATATGTCTACTAAAAATTAACATATTAATTAATTATAATTAATAGAACTAACTTAATACAGAATTCGCTCAAGAAAAGATAAAAATGTATCAAACATTATATTATTCATTAATTTATAACCAATATCTTCTATAATGCCTCACCACCACTGGTACGGTATGTGTTGTTTGCGCATGCGGTCTGCCACCAATGATACAAATTAAAAATTTACGTAAGTTTACTAAAACTGTAATTATTTAACCTATTTTTCGAATTTAAAATGCTCATACCTTGATTAATGTTTGATATATTGTTATCCCTTTCTGAACGTATTCTGTATAACTTTTACTTAAAAAATTATTTTTGATGGACTTCTTTAGTTTTGCGAATATTTTAAATTTAGAAAGTTTAACTCTGGTTTCGCCAAAAATCCCTTCGAACAGCTTAGACCAGGCAACAAACAGCCCATGATCATACCTATGATGTCCTGCAACCTTGTGACTCCCAGGCGGCCCAGATAGCCCCGGATCTCCTCGGCCAGGTAGAACAGGAAGGTGACCAAATGCTCGGGCTTGCCGCGGAACTTCTTCCTGAGCACGGGGTCTTGGGTCGCAATGCCCACCGGGCAGGTGTTGAGGTGGCACTTGCGCATCATGGTGCAGCCCAGCACCATCAGCGGTACCGTCGACATTCCGTACTCGTCGGCGCCCAGCATGGCGGACATCACCACGTCACGACCTGTTGTTGGGTGTTGTCGAATGATACCGTCGGTACAGAGTGAGTTCAAACAATCGAAATCATTGGCCTTTGAAATATCGTTTGCTGTGCTTTTTAGTATGACGACATAATTCAAAATTGCAGCCGGAATCCACTATAATATGAATTGTATCTCGAAAAGCATAATTTTAATATTTCGCAAAAATTTAATGTATTATCAGAATTTTCAATAGAATTTTCGAAATTAAAATTTTTCAGTATAATCAATATTTTCAGAAGGGGGATAATAAACTAATAAACCATTTTGAATTCGCACTAAAAAAGACAATAAACAATAATTTATTTTTATTTTTTAATTTTACTTGTTTCAGTTTGAATTAGTTGAAGTTAAACTGATTTAAAGCATCAATTCGTTTCTATCAGTTCCTTTTACAATGTTTACATTGAATTAGATAGTTTTTAAATGATTTTACTTGTATTATAATATATACATTAAAAATAATTATAATTAAAAATTATATATGTATCAGTTTTACATATGGTTAGAATTTCATTTTCTCTTACTTTCTCCACTAACGAATTCCAACAAGCAAGATATCTTTTAGGCTTATGGAGTGCTTTTCTCATTAAAAAATCAATTTTGAGCAATAAAACTAACAATAAATAATTACCTGTCATAAAAAACACCCCGATTTAAGAGATTAATTTGCTAATTCAGACTTCAGGTACCATACGGTTAATAAACAAATATGATATTGGATGATAGAACACATAAATAACCGACAATGTTAAACTACAATCAAATATTATATGGAATCGAATCAAATTATTGGCAATATGTCAGTCGTGAATCATAATTCCTTGTGGTACAAAAACTTCACCATCATGCATTATTTAAATATCTCTTACATTGAAATATCGATTACATAGCCCACTAAATCTATCCCAAAACTCCAATAGCTTTTAGAAACGAGTCCACTCCAATATCGATTTGACAATCTCAAGAAAATTAAACACATCCTTGTGTCATGTGTATTGACCAAGCTAGAAAACATCCTCGTTCAACTCTGGATCATGCCAATACCGCTAGAAAATAATAGATAACCACAGGAGCTATGATCACACAAATCGGAGAATCAAAGAACGCCAAACACAGACATAGCTGATACAGTTCATGCTGTGTCTAGACATCTGTCTAGACCATAGAGAATATAATAATCTCTTTTCTCTATGGTCTAGACAGACTATTATAACAGTGAATCAATTAAAAATATAATAATGGTATAAAAACCGTGATAATTAATATTACAAAGTAATTTAAAAAACAATAATATAATATAAACATGTTAAAATGATATTCGATAACTTTTAGGAAATATCATTCGTATTTTTAGTTTGATCGTAACTGCTAAATAGTCATTAATCACAATAAAAAATGAATAATTAATATTAGCTCTGGCAACTTTCGAGTAGAAATTTGGGAATATAAATGAAATTTTTTAACATTAAAAAATGTGACACATATTAAACATATTTCTATTTCTAACCAGATTAAAACGGAATCTACCATCAAGATGAAAAATCAATAGTGAAATGAATTAAAAAAGATATCATATTTCGCCTATGAGGCCCTGGAATGTAATGCAGTTAGACACAAAACATTGACATTTATGGGATATTAACAATAAATTACATTATTAAAAAGTGCGCAGAAAATTTCTGTTTTTAATTTATAGTTTATATTTTCAATTGATAGTTTTATATTTTAAATCTGTAAAAAGTTTATGTTATTTTAATCACAATATAAACTTCATAATATGTCACGTCATGTATATTTAAATGTTTACGTGAAAGCCGATATTAAAGTATATAAATTAATATTAAAACAGGTTTTGTTCTTAAATTAATTAATTATTTACAACATTAATATTTTTATGTTACATTATTACTCTTGAACTAATGTTAAAATTATACACATAGTTTAGTTTCAAAACAATATTCTATTAAAATATTAAACAATTAAGTAACAGATCATAAAAATACACCCCTCTCATTTTTAGTAGAGGAGGTTTCATAAAGCAGTATACCTGAAGAATAAATAATATTGAAATAGTACTGTTAGCAAATATCAAAATTCATTTAAAGAAATACGGAACGAAAAACATTTGCTTGCATACCATATTATATACAATAGTATACGCATAGCATATTAACAAAACAATAGAATACTTGACATAAATTATACAAATAAATATTAATATAAACAAATAAATAATATTATAAAATATACAGTATGTGAAATATAGTGACATAATAAAATGATCATGTGAATTCAAAACACGTTATCATTCTACAAAAAAACTAAAAATGAATCACAAATTTAATTGATTTAAAAATATATATCTTATATTTTTAAAAGAATTTTCCGACCAAATTTAAGATTTAGTAAAGAATATAAACAATCGCACTTTTTTGTTGAAAATTTAATTAAAAGTTTTAATAATGAATAGTAAAGTTTACCAACTTAATTACAGAGTGATAGATAGCAGTGAGACATGATAGATAGCAGTGAGACATGATAGATAGCAGTGAGACATAATACATAACAGTGAGACATGATAGATAGCAGTGAGACATTATACATAACAGTGAGACATGATAGATAGCAGTGAGACATGATACATAACAGTGAGACATGATAGATAACAGTGGGACATGATACATAACAGTGAGACATGATAAAGAACAGTGAGACATGATAGATAGCAGTGAGGCATGATATATAGCAGTGAGACATGATAGATAGCAGTGAGACATGATATATAGCAGTGAGACATGATAGATAACAGTGAGGCAGGATATATAGCAGCGAGGCATGATAAATAGATAACAACTCACCGGTTCTAATCTGCCCGTCACTCTGGAGCACTACTCGGGAGCGCAGATTGTTGAGCACTAGAGTCTGATGCGTCTCCGCGATTCCCAGTTCCCAGGGCAATCCAGCGTGTTTGATTCCTGTCCAGCTACTGGCACCGGTACCTCCGTCATGGCCGGAGATGGTGATGTGCTCAGCTTTACCCTACATGTGTGTGAGAGAGAGAAAGATAGATGTAGTAGTTGAATTCTGCAAGTCATCTGAATATGTATAGTGGACTCTCTATCAATAACTCTCAAATGTTTATACCACGGTGCACTTAGTAAAGTGTGAGTAGATGTTTGCAAATTAAAAAGTTTATTTTATAATAATGTACTTCTTGATTTACTACATAGTAATATGTATTAGTAAATATTTCGTTTCAAAAGTATTTTTGTATGTTACTTTTATTAACATTTATTTAATAATTGGTTTCTATGTTACATTCAATTGTATTTTTAAACAACAAACTTAAAAAATATAAAATAAAATGTGTTGTATTATTCTTTATAATTAAAACTAACTAGGCTATAGTTTCTCTAATAAATAATATTCGAATGAGTTTTTAAACCGGAGACCTCTATATTAACTCAAAATCGACTAATACATTGTGAAGAAATCTTCTAAAAGAACAGTTTTCTTAAATATCTACAATATATAGGGATGTATTGTGAGAAATTTTAGATATACAAGCTGTATTTACGAATGATTGCGATTAGAACATTTAAAAAAATTTAATCACGAAACACCGAGAAATTATTTTATTCTGTCTAAAAAAATGATTTGATTATATTTCGAACCTAAATCGACTTATACAAGCTCCCGTCAGCAAAACTGTCAAATTACTGTTACGAAAAAATTAATTTAATTAATTCAGTTGTGAATAAAAAATGCCTCAAAAAAAGCTTTTGATAAGCACTACACAAATCTACTGTCTAAATAGTCCACAGGCTTCCCACGCATTATAGTGGAAATTTTCTACAATTATTTCCTTGTTTTATTATAAGAATTTTTGTAATTAACTAAATAAAAATATATATAAGCTTATAAAAGACACATGGGATATTTAGCTGTTAGAAAACATAACCAGTGAAAGACATAGACAAGTACACCATAGCGAAATAGATTTCTTGCAGATTATAAAATCATCTTGCAAAGCAGGAAAAAAAGACTGGCATACATGTAACAAGAATAGAATATATTTTACATAAATTATCTAAAAAATTTTTTCGAATTTTTCGAAAATGTTAATCTTCTCGATGCTATAATTAATTGAATTTAAATAGCTGGGAAAATATTTTGAAAGTCCAACTTTTTCAGTTTTTCCAACCCACGTGAAAACCATGCTTTAATGAACATTTTATGATTTTAAAATATATAATATTAATATGCAGAAAATATAATTATTTATTTAATCTTCAGATATGTGAATAAAACACAGTAATTATGGTTTACCGATACCAAATGATTTATACAAAATTATGAAAAAAAATTCTTCTATTATAATAATTGACAACGATTAGGTATTTATATTGAATATTAATATTTATATTGACATAATAATTGACATATAATTGACATATAATCGACATATAATTGACATATAATTGACAATAATTGACATATAAATAGTTATATATTTTTTTTATTGACATAACGCATATTGCCTAATTAAGTCATGATTCAAACAAGATCAACACACAGGTATATTGGCTGTCATGGCATCTTACCTTGGCAACGCCCGCAGCGATGACACCGACACCAACCTCGGATACTAGTTTCACACTGATTCGAGCCTTGGGGTTTGTAGCCTTCAGGTCGTAAATCAGCTGCAAGGGAATAACCAAGAGAATAATATATGTATTTGTGGAGCAAGAGTTTGTTGTCAGTTTAATATGTTAACGAATATATTTTTTAATTTGATAAATATCTGGATCCATCATTAAATTAAATAATACAAATAAACCGCCAATATAGACAAATTCACTCGGCTAAGGTTTCATACCCAATATATCGAGCGTGCTTATCACTTACACCATGTGAACCCGAATCAATGGCTTTATGAACCAACTCATATATATTATTTTATTATATATTAATATTGCTAGCGTTCTAATCCGGAGGTATTAGGTTAAATTCCCTAACTGAGGAAATATTTTCATATTGTCAATTGATTTCTATTATTTAATCTGTCTATCTCTTGTGCGTTTGGCTGCTAATGTATAATAAATATAAATGTTCACATGCCGTATGCATGTATATTACATACGTTATTGTAGATATTATATAGTATGCTATACAGTTTAGATGAAAAAAATTATTTAACCTAACAAAATGCTATTTCAATATTGAAACTAAATTGAATTAAACGGGTTATTTTAATTGATAAATAATGAGCAAATAACAACATATAATTTTGAAATAAATAAACTATTTATACGGCAAAAGTATTGTTTTAGTTTGTTTCGTATCTTTAAAATTAACAAATTTCTAATTACAATCCAGATTTTTTCAATACGCTGCAATTACCCGCCAGCTAACTCAGACATCCCGTCCTAGGAGAAACTACCAGATGGTACATAAAACTAATTAGAAACCTTCTGATCACAGCATCAATAATTAAAACAACACGAGCTAATGTAGCCAATATTCGTGTTGAAAGTTTTCCACCAATCATGTGGTTTATATTTGAAGGCGACTGAATCCCTATATGATATGTGAAGGTAGCAATAAGGATTACAGCCGCCTCTTCAACTAAAATTACTTGAAAAGAATTATTCGGTTCAGCTCTGATGGTTTCAATGCGATCAAACTAGGCCTATGTCTGATCTCCCCCAATGATGCCAAGTGACAACCGGAACACGAATTAAGCAAGAAAAGTAATGTGTTTCCTAAAAGTACACAGCCGAGCAGGCAACAAAGAAAAGAAATCGGATTTAAGGAAATTTTTACACCTCGGTTGACAATCTAATATAAATATAGGATATAACATTTTATTCATTCTATTTCGGTCAAATTTCACACCCACATACAAATTGTGTGGATCTACAGATCACTACCCATTTCCAAAATATATTAATTTGACTATAAAACAAAATAATTAAATTGATTTTTTCTGAATGTTAATTTTCTAACATGTTTAAAGACAATGTGGAACATAAAGGATACATAAGTTACAAATTAATTAATATAATAAAGCAATAATAAACATAATAAACAATAAAACCATAGAGTAATAAATAGATAGAGAGTTCACTACTACTAACTTGATACCCGAAAGCTTTTGAAAAATAATGATTTAAAAACTGACAGCAGTAAAATAGTTCATGTAGCAAAACCGTTTTAGATAATATATACGGGCAACATATTATATTTTATAGACAACTTAAGCATGGTAAAAGTGTATGAATATATTATATATATATATATATATTAACTCTTAAAATCAATTTAATAAAAACTATTCAACACTATTGTTTTGCTGCCCATATACATTAAATTTATTAAAATAAAACGATTTTCTATTGACGAAAATGTACAACGCAATGTACAATATATGAAATCAATTAGAGTGAAATCTCTATGTATTAAATTCCTCTATGTACATGACAAGTTTTTTTTATAAAATGATCAATATCGTCTAGAGTTTGTGTATTTTGTTTGAATCATCTAAATTAATATTTGAAATATTTAATTTGAAGAATAATAATTATATACAATATTATATAATAACTCTGAAGATGTTTGAATTACAATAATACCACACTACTTTTGGTACCCGTATAATACAAATTTAGTCTATATTTTGTCATAAATATCGATTTAATTCCAGTTGCCAAGCTTGTACACGACACTAGATACTCAAAGCTTACCCCAGGTACCTCTAGTCTACGTGTTTCTTTCTATTCATCAACTGTGTTCTGAAATGAACTCTGAATAGGTAGTTAGGTTAATTGTTGCTATGCAACTTAAGTTCATTCTTTCTCCAATTGTATTAACCTTCCTTAGATAGATTTATTCTGGTTGAAACCAGTTTCAATATTATGTAACATATTATGTAGGTCACAATTGCGTAAAAATAACTTAGTTTTACTAAAAATAACTTTACACTTATGAAATTATCATTTGAAATATTTAAAAAAGAGAAGTTCAAGTTAAGTTGAACAACAAAGTGAATTCAAGCAGATACTTAAAAAACTGTGATTAAATGCCGGTTATATTTTGACATCTTAGCTCGCAATAGATGTCACAATGGAAAAAAGATAGACAGCCAATACACAAAAATACACTGCTTAGATTTTCACCGACTGTTTATATTAAAATCAATATTAATAAAGAAAATAGAAATAAGACAAACAAACAAACAAATAAATCAATCAAAATCCTTCAATATTAAATGCTTTTGAAACTTTGTTACATCAATTTTCAGGTGATTTCATTCACGTTGATCAGTTAAAATATTTTGTATTGCTTATTTTCTGAAAAGGAACATGTCTCCACCTAAATTTTCCTAATGTAAATAAACAAAATTAATCAAAAATTATTTAAAATAATCAACAAAGTAAATAAAATATACTGCTTAGCTGAAATAAATGACATCTCCTTTCCTCTCTTCAACACAATATGTTAGTAAACAAATGGCACATATTTTATAGTTTCAATAAATTATTCAGTACATTTATATTCCTACAATGGTAAGACGCATCTTACTAGTTACTAATTGTTCAATAAGCAGTACAAAATGTACAAACAATTGCATTGATGAACCACAAGCCAATAACTATAATAGAGAAATTTGTATAGATTATGGAAAACCACTGATGTTAAATTTATAGTAGAAAATATGCTTTCTAGAAGTTGTCTGTTTTATTTCAATATATTTTAATCGAGAATAATTTATTTCGGACATAATTATAATTGATCGGTAATTTATTTACATATTATGGTACATTGTCACAGGCAGCATATCCTATATGTTTTGATACTCTGGTCCAACTGAATAATATTATGTTACATTGTTAGACGGAATGAATAAGTAACCCAACATTTTCGACAAGATTTCCATATACGTCTCTAAAAAATATTACGAAGTATTTGTGTAGTCTAGATCTGATATACATTATAGCAACGTACATATTATATACATAGCCCATGTATATCATAATTAATTACAAACAAACAAAAACTGGTACTAACATAGGCGAAGGAACACTATAATCTGTAGACACCACGAATATGTGTTGTGCGCAGTGCTATATTAACAGCTATATTGATTAACTTAGTCAATAATATATTGTTATCAAGTCAAGGTAAGGGGCTCTATACAAACATAAATTATAGAAAAGGCAGTTACTAATTTAATTAGAGCACTGTAAAAAGAAACATCACATGATATTATGGCAGAGGAGTGATACAGAATTATGTAAAAGAATAGGGTTACAACAAGAGACAATAAAATGGGAAGGAAGATAGGAAGATAACTAAGATAGTGTAACTAGTATGAGCCTAAAATCAATATTAACTGAGACTGCATATTTCACGTTTGGAACTAACGAACGACTGACTCCTCATAGTTTGATTTTGACGGGTATGGATAAATATACTTATTTATTCAAAAGAGACATTTTTGCTGAAATCATGTTATTACATACAATTTCACACTAGAGAAAAGTTCCATCGTCGTAATATAACTCGACATTTGATTAAACGAATTGGAAAATAAAGTAATTGGATATGAGCTGAATTTATTTAATTAACAGAACGCTATTTTGACAACACAGAAGCACGATTAAAAAAAACATTTCATAGAAAGAATATTTGTTAAAATGTTTATGTTTTCGCTTTGAGCCATTGAATAAGATTGATCTGTTTAATATAAATCGAACTATATAACAACATACAATAGTCATTCAAACAAGACAGTTGCAAAAATAATATAATTAAGTTTAAGTTTTTAAAGTGGACCATCTAAAACTATATGGCTCTATTTCGACGAGACAGAAAGTTTATTTTTAAAACTGTAGTGAAAACTAGCTGCATTTTCGTTAATAGAATATTTTCATTATATTAATTATTTTTCAAGCAAAATGTGGATAATAGCTGTAGCCTATTTATCAATTTATTTTCCTTTAAGAGAATAGCAATTTATCCGTTAAGAATTCGTTGACTTCTACTTTTTTGACTTTTACTTTCTTTAATAATATTGATAACAAAACGGGGTTTTATATTAATATAATTGGGTATTTAATCAGCTATCTAAATTGCACCTAATTACCATTTTTTAAAAACTCTTTTAAGGCATTTTAAAGTAAATATTCCCTGATAATTTCTGATTATTTTTTTTTATTTCTATTTGTTTTGTGGTGATGTTGATAATTTGAAAAGAATGCATCTATTTACTATTATAACTATTTCATTTTTTTAATCAAAACACTTACAAGTTACTTGTATGAAACAATGTCATATTTTAGACAGTAAGTATAGCCTACGTAGATACATAATAAGAACCGGTTCAAACCAGCATAGAACTATTTATAGGTCAGGTTATGCTATTTGGGAGAGAAATTATTTTTTCCGACGTCCGCTATAACAATATTCGTGTCACTGCCTTGATCCTAGATTTCTTTAGAACGCAGTTGGTAAATATAAAGAAATAAAATAGACAACGTGTCATCTACCTGGAGTATAGTAGGCAGTGTGCAGTGTGCACGGAGAGAGGTGTGATTGTGGTGATAGACTATAAGCAGACTGAAATTGAGTCGATATTTACAATAGAATAAAGATGTATAAGGTTGCATTCATAGATTATATTCATTTATATTTTATTCAATAATTAATTATTCCAATGTCTTTGGTTACATTATATGAACATAGTAGAGATATTATAATGAATCAACTGAATGAAACAATTACTTACAACTATTATATAAAGTCATCAACGAGGTGTTTGGTAATATATTTATTGCCGACATAATGATATGTTCTACAAAAGTATAGAGTGTAGAACAAATAAGTTAAACAATTTAATAAATTTAACAAATTTAATAAATAATTTATATAATTCAAACACTCTAAAACAATTTTTCAATTAGATTTCTGCCTTAATTAAAAATATTTGTTCGATGAATTTCACTCAATCTTAATGTTGGTATTATTAATATCAAACGTTTTATTACTATAATTTAGTATATAATACACTTAGACTTACATAGACTTAGGATTACCCTAATTACCCAAAAATAACTGAAAAAATCGTTATTGGACCGCCAATACCGCTACTGGACGAAATTGATCGAAATTATCAGATTTATTTAAGATATATATTTTGTCTAATTTATATTAGCAAAAATAAAAATAACCACGTGAAATATTAGTTATGACGTCATCAATATTAAAATACATTATTTCATAACTTTCCCTATATAATAACAGATGACACTAAAGTTAATTTTCAAAAGATATAATAATATCTATGTACAGCATTTAATATTAGTATATATGACAACTTTATTCGAAATATATTTTGTACGAATTAAATGATAACGAAAAATAAAACTAAACGCCTAAAATCGATTTTTTTCGGAAAGTAAGGTCATTCTATGACGTCATTGAGTACGTAGAACTTTTTATCAACATTTTAGAAAATTAAAGAAAAAATTAATTAAATATATTTAGTTCTGTGATTTAAAACTTTTTAAAAAATCCGTAAATATACTTTTAAAAATAAACGTCACGAATGATAATGTTGGTATTAATTATACCACCCCCCCCCCCCCCCTCCCCCTCTCTCCTACATATGATCACCTGGGCCAGATCCTCGATGGAGTAGATGTCGTGGTGCGGCGGGGGACTGATGAGCCCAACCCCTGGGACCGACTTGCGGGTGGCGGCGATGTCCTTGCTCACCTTGTGACCCGGCAGCTCGCCCCCCTCGCCCGGCTTGGCGCCCTGGGCCATTTTGATCTGCAGCTCATCTGCGTGGGCCAGGTAGGTGCTGTTCACGCCGAAACGGGCCGACGCCACCTGCAATTAGGGGGGGGAAAGTTATTATTATTTCACATTTTGATTGTGAATTTTGGGTTACTATAAAATTGTAAAAAAATTAGTTTTTTTTTAATTTCAAATTCTGTAGAAAGTATGATATTACAATAAAGTTAATGAAATTTCTGAATAGTTTCAATTTTTTAATTTAATTCAACATTATTAAACATTTTTAAATATTTAAAGTTTTATGAAACCGCAAAGACACAAATATATAATAGCATATACGTATTTTAATTAAATCAAATTATATAACAGAATATCAGAGTAAAACTTCATAACGATGACTCAAATTTGATTAGATTGAAACATAAGTTCTCGTATTGATTTATATACTTTAAGGTTTAAAATAAGAAAATATTAACTATATTATGTTGTAGGTGTGTTTAAGTGAAACAAGAAAATGTGGGAAGTGAAACAAGACTAACTAGCTGGATTATTTTCGAAGGTTATTTTGAAGCGTTATAACAAGAAAAAATTATATAATCTAAGTCTATCAAAGAAATATCTATATCTATCATAATATATATATAAATAGAACTTATTTTGAAGCGAGGACAAATATCACAATTCACATGAAAGCTCTCAATAATGAATGTACAAAGTGATTGTTGGAAAACAATTTAGAAATCTTTGATATACCCAGAGAAAATGTCTAAACTAATTAAATATCAAAATAGATAAACATCGACAAAAATATCTTGTGACAAATAAAGTAATGGAATAAGCGTTGTTTTTTACAAATAGTTTTCTTATAATTTGTACCATATAGTCTAGATCAACTGTAATCGCGTTTTCGGTTTACATTTATTTGATTGGCCTATTTTGTTTATTTATTTTCAAATTGGTAAAGATTGTAGAGCCTTTTCAGTGATTGATACTTGGAATTTCAAAGTAACGCGTAAATACTACTTTTTACCAATCAATATAAGGTGGAATAGTAAACATTGGCAAATATTTAGTATGTTATTGTTTGTGACTCTACAATTTTGTTTATTACAAAATATCTTTAAAGTTTCACTTTAATAGAACGAATAATATCCCCGCCAAAAAGTTTGCCTTTAATAATATCCTATTCTTGTCACCTATTATTGCCACTTCTGAGCTTACAATGTAATCATGCCTGCGTCATATTCTTATATAGATTATTCTATATTGTCTGTCAACTGCCGATTTATGCAACATTCAATTTAATTTTCTACTTGGCGCATATGGTGTTTTTTAATAATAAACTTCATAATTCATACTTCATAATTCATTTATACTTATAAACTTATACTTTAAAACGAGTTTAGGAAGTGTTACCTTATTTTAGACAACATAATTAATCAGTGATAAAACATATTATACTACTAAAATTATATCTGATACATTAGCGAAAATCAAATGCGGATTTAAACATTCAGTTTATGGAAATTTAAGACAATAATTTAAAGCCAATAATATGCTTCAATTTATTAACAATTTATGCAAAATGACATATAATAATGAAATCTATTATTTTTTCACATCTGAATAAAAAAATACTGTAGGTGATAGTATGTAATTTTTCTGAATATTTATTCATTTGGGTTAACTTAAGCCAATATAACTAACCTTATGAAAAAATATATAATTCAAACTAAAGCTAAATTATAATATATTTAAGTATGTTATAATAAATAACAATATTTTATCTTGAATTTTGCGTGATTAAAATTGAATAAAAAGTTATGGAGTACTCTCTTGTAATACATCAGTTTTCGTTTTAGAATATTACATTCCTATCAAAAATTGTTAGGATAGTTCAGAATAATTAATTATTCCAATAAATTTAGAACATCATTTTCTAATTCAATTAAAAAAAAGAATAAATAACATAGTATAAAAGTCCCCCAGTCATTTAATTTGTTTGCATTTTGCTTTATATTATATTATTACAATAACACAAGTACCCCTTTTACAATAAATGATTTATTCAAATATATTTATCAAATTTATATAAAACAATATCACCACAATACACATCTGCATTAATGCATCACCGCGACTATGACGTAAAGCTCTAGAGTAATACGGAAGCATAACATAATATATAATATAACGCCTGACAGTGATGATAATGTTAATTGTCAGTTGTGTAGTTCAGTGTATTTTTATAAATTAGTAACATATTTGCAGACACAAATATCGAAGAAATACTGACATTTAGACAAAATGGGATGTTCTGTACAATTTTATTGATTTCCACATGATAATACTAGTGTAGGGTATAGGATGTCGATCCCTTAATAGGTGAAAACAAATGCCATTTTGTCAGAAAATGCAGTCGGGATAATTCCTTCCTATAAGCTAAAGATTGAAACGATACCAGCGTCATCTTTTCAATTATACGTACATTTTTAGATGTTAAGCAACATATTTGTATTGTAGAAGTACATGCAAACATTGAAAATTTGTAATAATTTTAAAATAAGTCACATATAGTACGTCTTGTATGATAATATGTAAATTTTAATATTATTATATCATAGAAATTACTTTAACACCTACAGGCAAACACTTTATTTGATAATGCGGACAGTTTCATAAAGGTTGGGTATTGTAAATAAAGATCAATAATTAGGATACAAAAAAACAGTTTCTGTAAAAAATATGTAGTGAATGAATAATAAATTGTAAATAATAAATGTAAATTTAAGAAAACAATTTAGTTATTAAATAGGAATATATATAAAACATAAAATCGAAATATCAACGTGAATTACGTTACCTTTAACGTATTTTCGAGTTTATATGCTGTTCATAAAGAATAATTCATGGTCACAAAACGACATAATAGCTAAATAATTTTTTTAATTCTACTAATCATTATTTTTCATTCGCGAATAACATTTTACAGTAAATGTATAATCAATTTCATTGATTGCTATTTACAACGTTTAACATCTAGCTTCTCCACCACAAGTTCAAATAAAAACCCTATTGACTGCCACAATCAACCGGGGTTAGTCGAGGACTCACCTGTTTGATTTTGGAACGCGTGTTGAACTCCGGATCCTCATTGAGATATCGCTCGGGGCCCTCGCCTCCCTCCCCGGTGTTGGACTTGCCGCCAATACGATTCATGGCGATCGCCAGGGTCGTGTGTGCCTCGTAGGAGATGCTCCCGAAGCTCATTGCGCCTAATAAGACAAGGTGAAGATAGTTGGGCAGGTTGCCTATTGGGATGCGGAAACGTAATATGTTTTCACACTGATTGAGTATCTTGTGACAAGGCAGGAAAGAAAATAAATATAGAAGGGATAATAATGGTGGTGCTAATTCGGACATAGTAAGATATTGTATTTGATTATATAATGTTTTATGTATGCGTCAGTGTAATATTATATTAATAATGTATATATATTTGTTTTTATGTTTGAGTCTAAGAATTGCAGTCAATAATTCTAATTTATAACAGTTTAATAATCACTTCAAATATACAAAGCTTTTAAAATTTAAAAAGCTTGATCATTGAAACCAATAATAAAAACAAAACAAAATTTAAAAAGCATTCAATTGTAGGTTACATTAAGTAGTCCTCATAATATGATGGTGGGCTTTTAGTGAAATATTCTTCTGAACATTTGTGAATTTAGAGTAATTTAAAAATCGCTTTAAATATACAGTATGAGTATGTTAAAAGATGAATAATTTAACGAAATAAAACAATACGGGTTAGTCATTAGGATGCAGAAATAGGTGTTTTTGATCTCTTCTGTTATAGAAACGATTGCAAAAACCGAAATAGAAAAGAGAAAAAAGGGTTTTCGTTTGATGTATGACTTACTAAATATGAGAAAACATATTATCCATATTATAACATATTAAATTATATTATATATTTTAATTAAAATAATATATTTTATTAATGCCTAATTCTAAATATAAATAATCTATAATAATATAACAGTCACTTTAAATATAAGTGCTTTTAAATTGTTAGAAACATTCCAATATTAGAATGTTGGAAACTGAACATTTTAACGAAGCAATAAATTAATAAAATCATTGAAATACTATTTTAATATTAACAAAAACTTTATAAGCAACCTAATTTAAATTGTATCTCTATCTTAAGAAACAGTTAGGGGGGCTGGGGGTTAGCAGGCCTAATACGATTTAATGACTAATTTTAATGTCAATTATAAATAATGCTAAATGTTATTTAAAATATTGTCAAGGGTAAAATAATGCAATAAAAGCAACATCATTCATTAGTGTCATGTTATTTACTGTTATATCAAAATTAAAATTAAACTGCAATAATATTATAAATCAGAATTATTAATAAAGATCTAATAAAACTTATAATATGTCACCTAGATTGAGTCTATAAATAACTCCATTTGTTACTTTTCCCAGTGTAGCTGAGTATAAATTGGAAAAAAAGGTTTAAAATCGAAAACGCGAAGAGCTAAATTATTCATTTAACATGTCGAACACAGGGAAGCATTTTTAAAGATAAAAAATCATCATGTCCACGAAAATTATCTCGTAACGCGTAGGTCTAAAGCATGGGATTGTCACACGTATAGTTGCTGTTACAATTATTATAATTAATTAATATTGATGATTTTTCAGATAGTGTCATCAAATTTTTCGATAATACAGCAAATACTTTTGAATAATAGAAAGAAATCACAACTATAGTATGGATTTTAAAGTGATTATAATCGACTCAATCAAACTCAATCAAATAATTCTCCTCTTTAAATATTCGTTTCCCACTTTGATTTTTACAGGTTTAAATAAAATACATTATTATATATCTGTAGGCGTTCTTCTCTAAATAGTAAGCAAATTACGTTTGTATATTAACAATGCCCGACGATTTGATTTATAAGATATTTATGGGTAAGCGTGTGAAGTTAAAGTAAACGTGACATTTTTAGAATATTAAACAAATTATTCATGTGATCACCTAATTTAAAATATCCAATTATTTAAAACCTTGCACAATAAAAAATTTAGCACTGAAAATGTTTCTTAGTCGTCAGTGAGTATAATTACTCTCACCCTTTTAATAAAAATAAAATGAGATTATGTCAATATTATTCCCAATTAAGTTTTTTTATATTGTGGTTAACATCATTTTGGCAAAACAGCATCAGCAGCCTATATAGCAAACGTAGAACGCAAAATTATATTGGTAGTTTAGACATTAGTAACTATATCTTGCTTCATATTAAAATAGTTGATACATGACCAATTTTAACAAGTTGTTACATATTTTATCAAAAAGTTGCATCAATTGTGTAATTTTTTTTCGCTAAACTTAATATTTTATCATGTAATTTTGTTATGATTTAAAATGTGTCATCAATATAATATAACACAGTCATTGAAGCATCCCTCACACTACAATATAAATAGATTATATGTGACTGAAAGCGTTGAATTAAGTTGAGAATAATCAATGAATAGAATAAAGGTTGAAATTGAACTTTTGAACTAGTTCTCTCTCTCTTCCTCGCCAAATACTCATTTCCATCTCTTCCCCCCTCCTCCACAAACTCTCACCAGTAGCGAAGCGTTTAACGATCTCTGAGGCAGGCTCCACCTCGTCAATGGGAACCGGAGTATCCGAGTATATAAAGTCGAGTTGACCCCGCAAGGCACAGCGCTCAGTGGAGGCGTCGGCGCTCTCCACAAACTTGTTGTAGGAGTCCTTGTTCTTGTTCTGACTCGCGTCCTAGCACACCGGAGAAAGAAAGAATTCTAAGGTTTCATTGCATGGATTTCACAAGCACGAAACATGGTTGCAGAATCCTACTTGATAATGCGGATAGGCTCAGACAGGTTGAGGGTGTTTACATCTTAGTATAAAAAATATTAACGTATATTCACGTAGATTTGCAACAATATTATTTGTACATATTTATTTTACCAAAAAATATATAAAATATCGTTAAATATAATATTATAACAGAAGTTTAAATTCAAGAAAAAGGTGTTGATATAGACAAACTGTCAATATAAAGTAACACATTAATATATATTAGGGACAACAAACTGGTGTTGATTTACACAAATTGTCGTTATATTCAAGAATGTCGAATTTTTAATTTAGATTTTTTTAATGAAAATACTTACATTTAAATAATATAGATAATATATATGGATACAGAACATAGATTACATAGGTACAAGAAAAAAGTTATTATCAATATAAAAATATATTTCACGTATAAATAAATTTACCTATATAAATAAAAAAATGACGTATGTATTTTTTTTACTATTCACGTATATATTCTCTATGCGTATAATTCATATTATACGTAAATTTCACGTATGTGTAGACATAATTAATAACTGATAACAAACATTTCCTGTGATGTATTAACTGCCATCAATATCCAAGCTAATCTGATTTGTTGCATAATTAACCCCGGATTAACGTTTTCATCTGATAGTATACAGAGCAGGGATACCAAAATATCATGATACTAATATATACATTTGTAGAGCATTTTATAAAAATGTAAAAATCACATGAAAGCTTTCAGTAAAGGTTATAAGATGACAGTATAACATGAAAAATTGAGGAATTTTATCGAAAGTTAATCATTTTTATAAAAGTCAGGAATGTGATTGACAATAAAAATTAAATGGAGGAAGTGAACAAAGGGGTCATCATTGATGGCTGAAACAATTTCGAAGAGAGTACATCTAATTATAAAGTTAATATAATGTATACTGAATATGAAAGTGGTCATATTTAAAATCGATAAGTTCTAATACTAGTGACTTATACTTTTTAAAGTTAATATATCACGTACTGATTAATATATTAATCTTTAAAAAAATTATACAATTTACAAAAGTTCATTTTTAACTTCAAATAGGAGAATTTCCGTAATTTTTTAGAAAAAATGACACCATTGATAATTATTTGAATTACATAACGTTATCAATTTGGCAGAATGCCAGAGAAGAAAAGTTTTACTTTATGCTTAAAATTAAAACCAGTTTATTTGCAATCGCTTATAATTAACGGCCTTTTAGTCATGAAAATATCACAGCGTGGCGTTATCAAATGAACATAATAAAATATCAATCAACTGAAAATAATTTAAAACGCAAATATCCCCACAGTTCGTTAAAGCTCTTGAAAATTATTATATTTATGAAACCATAATTTTATAAATATTAAAATTAATACAAAGAAACTATTTGATAAGAATTGAATGATTAGTTCTAGCCAAAATTTAATTTATCTATAAAAATTAAAAACAATTAAATGAAAATAACAAAAAGCTGTACACTAATAGGATCAATTTATGAAATTAAGTTCATACTGCGCTGTCATCTAAAATGTTACTATTGTTCCAAATGTAATAGACCCAAAAGGTATTGTGATACTATATCAATATGGTCTGATGTCCATTGTCTAGTTTATCAATGGTGAAGAATAATGCCACTTAATGTGTTCTGGACAAATTATCAATTACTTGATTTTTAGATGGAAATATGTGTTTTTAATTTTTTCCACTTGCACAATTATTAACCAATACTCGAAATAACAATTTCGAAAGCATTTGTCTATTCTAAATTAAATTATTAGTCCGTATATTATGTTCGTAATTGAAAGCGTTAGTACAAAAAATATTTTTTTTGTATGTGAATATTTTAAAACATATACTTAGTGGAACTGTTTACAAAGAAATTATATAGCATCTGATTGGCTAAAGGGGTTCGTTGGGTAAACACGACCACACATTGTGTGGTAATATACGTACTATAGCTATAAAATTAACCTTTTTTTATATATTATTATTATTTACTCATATGAATCGCTAATATAACACTAATTAGGTTAAGAAGTATATTGTATATTGGATTTTTTGAAGTTTTTAATAGATGAAAATTAGATTTTAACAATTAAGCTGTCTTTATAGAGTAAACATTGATGGTTTTAATGTAGTAACGAATGTGCAAGCTTTGACACGCGACAAAACTTCTTGAGTAAATCTAAATTTAAAATCAATTGTGAGCATCCAAAATATTGTTTATGAGTGTTCCAAGGGAAATTTTATTTGTAGTAATATGGTAGCAGTGTAGTTGCAGAACATATTTTAGGATCGAAATTCTTACTTTTCTAAATGTTGGCTTGAAATCAGTCACTCAGTATACGAGGATTTATGAATCATAATATTATTCTGCGTCTTCAACAAGAGTTCATAACAAAACGATATTTTACTTAGTAGGCAACAAGTATGTCTCTTAGGTATTTAATGATCAAGACACGTTTTATATATGTACATAATTCAGTTCCCCTTTTGTAAACAGATATCTGGTATCTGACGTTGGCGATAGACTCAAACTGAACAGGTGCGATTCCCTTCTTTACTTAATATAATAGATATGACCTCAACTATTAAAAATTTCGCCTTGACTTGTACAATGACGAAATCATTCACAAGCAAAAAATCCTTCCCTATTAATCAACGAGCACCACTTTATACGTCGATTTAAGTCACTGGGAAACTTATGAAAATAAACACGCCACCCTGAAAAGCATGCAAAATTACATTTACTAGTGTCACTTACGTATTCCTATACAAAACACTTGGTTAGAATTCTCCGTTGTCTTCCCAAAATCAAGACATTAATCAATTAGAATATGTTATTAGAGAGATTGTCTATTTACACTTGCATTCCGTATACTATAGTATAATATACCATAGTTACAGATAATATAACATTATCTGTGAAACAAATCGATATGAAACAAAATATTAAACACAAAATTACTGTCTATGTCGAAAACAACCGCACTGCTGATATTACCAACACAAATTAAATCAGTATTAACATCACAACATCACTCGTCACTCATCACAACATCACTCGTCCTCCGTCCTCAGAGAGACAATCGGACCAGTGTTCCGCCATTTGCACAGTCACAGCTGGGCAATTAAGTTAGCCTCCTACCTGCAGATTGGCGATGGACGGCGGGTCGTTCATGTGCTTCTCCCCGCCGTGTCGGAAGTGGTAGAAGCCCGGGTTGGGTATCACCTGGGTGTCCCCCGGCTGGCTGGTGTAGGCATAGGCGTGCCGGGCCAGACCCTCCTTGGCGATCACCTCGAAGGTGGCCCCGCCTAGTCGGGAGGCGGTCATCCAGAAGCACATGTCGACCACCTCGTTGGCCAGTCCCACAATCTCAAAGATTTGAGCCCCCTTGTAGCTGTGCAGGGTGGAGATGCCCATCTTGGCCATCACCTGGGAAATGTTGGGAAAGAGTGTGTGCGCGTTAATCAAATCGATGGAATAAAATAGAAGTTTACTTTACATTTAAAATATAGATATACTAAATATACAACAGACTTTTTCAACGTTATTAACAAAAAAAGGATAAAAATAATTTAAACAAAAAGCATGTCAACATAATTTACTTTTTTAATTCCGTAAATTTGCTATTTGCTTAAATTATTATATTTTCTTTGCTCATAAAAACTTTTTTTATCAAAAAATTCAGGTGTACTATATAATTATATATATATTTTAAGATAAGGTAAGTATATATTAAATTTCGTGTGCTGTTCATTTACAGGAAGCAATTTATTCTATCAATTGTACTTAATTTAATATTTATTTTAGTATGCCTGACTAACTCCATTGAAACCATCCGCATTAAAAAAATATTAATTGTTGGGTTGTTTTTTCTCGGTAAATCCTATTTGCAGTGAATAACGGTAAGTAGAAATTAGTTGGTATTTCCAGTAAGTTATGTTTTACATAGAATATACAATTCACAAATTATACATCCAAAAAAAAGTATATCATAATGTATTAATAGAAAGTTGTTTGTACACTCGTGATTCCCATGAGTAGTATTTTTTTTAAAGAATATACAAAGTCGTTTAGCCAGTTATTTTGATATTTAACCATTATAAAAATTTTATAAACAATAGTACTATACTAATTTTTCTCAACGTGGAATTCGATACGGCAGCAGAAATATATAACTAAAATATCTAATAAAAATAATGCAATGGAGTCACATATGCGTGCAAAGTAGGAAGGATCATACATAGGAATTATCTCTATCTCAGAACTAAATGCAGAGTTCACTTTATCAAAATTAGAAGATGTAGCCTCTGTCTAAATGAAAAAATAATAAACTCCTAAAAATGTGTGAAGGAATAAAAATGTATAAATTTCATCAAAAACCAATTGATGCATAGTTTCACATTTAATTATAACAAATAAGGCATAACGAGTATGCTACCTATACCTATTATACTATTGAAACTAGACAGTAGTGGCTGAACATGTTTGTCAGCTTTCTGTCAAACCGATTCATGAGAAAATTGGTTATTTTCTGTAAACAAATTTCTAAATATAATTAAAGTTTAAAAAAAGTACACAACATATTACATTATTATAATATCACACTAAATAATAAGATCAAGAAATAAATGATCTGATTAATCTAAATATATGTGAAATATTTTATATTTTGGTACTAAATAATTAGTTCAACGTGAATTTAGTGAATCTGAACTATTTCAATAATTCAATTATCTATTCTATACCGAATTATACTTTCTAATAAATTTAATTACTATCATTAAAACTAAAGTTGGTTGCCGGAATTACTTGATTATTCTTGATCTGAATAACAAAAATTGATAGAATCAAGTTATAATAGTCATGTTACAACACTACTTATTTTAAACGCTTAATGACATGATCCTGCCTATGTATTATGATGTTTGAACTGGATATAATATCTGATAATTACAATTATGTCATGCTTTAAATATCAAACATTTTAAACAATTAAAATTATATTACTGATAAAGTAAACGTTGAATATACAAACATTAGTTGATTTAGTCAGTCAAGTCTGCAAGTTTACCTTACATAGTCTTCGATATGCAGGTTCAATAATTATAAAGAAAGTCACAACTATATTATGATATGACATCGCAACATTTAATATACTCTATTCAGCCCAGTTAAATCTATCCTAGCCAAGGAAATCTATATAATAGCATTATATACTATATAATATTAAATAGATTTCCTTGTCCTAGCTCAGACAACACGACCACATTTCGTATAGACAGTGCTAAATACAGCCCGATCATAATTCACTTTTATCGGCAATCTCTGTTCTACACGCCACGACGCTTGCTATGTGTACAACAAATAATTCTGTTTAAGTGTGATTGATGATATTTCCTTCGTTGGTTTCCGACATAAAAATCGATACAGAAATTACTACATTCACTTTGAAGCTATTTAAAAATTACCTTGCTTATTTTTAAATTTAGTTTAAAATGCAATTTAAATACTAATTCTGTCATGGGTCTGATTACTATAATGATATAACACAATTTAATCGAAAAATATTTCAATTAGAACAATATTATGTAAATTTTTTAGAATAAAAAAACATCAGCGTTGGAAATATCAAAAACGCAAACAAAAAACAAGTTTGGCAGTTTAACCATAAAAATATTATAAGGTCTAACAAACATATTTTGATATACAATCTTATGTATAGGCTTATAAATGAACACATGAAAAGTCATGCCAGTATAATATGTTTTGTGAAATAATAAATCAATAACAGTCCAAACAACATTAACAAGAAACAGGAATTCAACTACAAGATCTAAAATAACATTTTAAAACTGTACAGAACTTAGAATTAATAGCATTTGCCAATAATCAATAATAATCAATTAATACTTAACTAAATAGTAGAACAGTATTTCTGCCACAACTGAATTGAAAAAATCAGCGTAAAATTTAATTAATTTAAATGTTGGGAAATATTTATAGAAACAGATACTATATTATAATATTATGTTCATAAAAGTACACTAGTGTGGTTTATCCTATTTGAAGAATAACAACAGTATAACTATATATGTATTTGAATTGAGAGCATTAATTATTATTACTGAAAGCGTTCAAATTATTACTAATTGAATATTATGAAAATATTTTCCGATGGTATTTCTCTTTCAAATAGATTAGACTGCAATAATAGTATAAACATGAGCGATTCAAGTCTTATTAAAGTAATATAATAATTTTGATCAAAATGAAATAATTAAAACTATAATATTTCACTTTTAATGTTATATTACATCATATTATATAGTGTATATAATATATAATGTAAATAGTATAGTGTATAGATTAATTATGTGAAATACTATATTTTGATATTGTGTACGATTACCAAAAGATACCATTTCATTGATAGCGGAAGTCAAAGAAAAAGAAAAAAGTGATTCTTCAAGAAATAATTTGACCAAACCAAATAATATTTAGATATATATAGACACATACGTGATCAAAAAATTCAGCATATTTTAAAACATTTTCAGTACCTTCAATTTTCATATTCCAATCTGAGAGATTAACATTTTTTGGAAGAAATTTTAATTTAAAATTTTTCATAGTACATAGTATAATGATTATTAATAGAGGTATCAAGGTAAAAATCTGGATTGAACAGCTTTACTAATAGCCCATAATAATAAAAGAGAAGATCTATAGTTCTTTGTCCATGATACGGAAGCACGGAAGTGAATTTACATACTGTATAAGAGTGAGTGGCATACAGTCGATGTTTCCTATAGTCAACGTTCATATTTTAAAGTTACACTGGTTTGTACAGGTTACCTTATAAATTCCTCGGCCTACAGCGGCGACATAGTTGTTATAGATAATCTCATTGGTAAAGGTAGGCTCGAGTAGCCCTTCCCGACGAATCTGGTTCATCGCTTCAAACACGAGATACGGGCAAATGGCATCGGCACCGAAGCCAATAAGAGTGCAGAAATGGTGCACTTCTCTGCGAAAGGGAAAAAATAGGGATAATAAATTTTTAAAATTTGAAACGCAAAATTAATTACAACTATAAAATAAAAATAAATGAAGTTTATATAGTTTCTTTTAGTTTAATCATTTTATAAGAGAATAAAAGTAAATAAGAAATATAGCGAAACTGTTAACGTAAATAATATAATAATTTTTTGGTAGAATAAAATTTATAATAGTTAATTTAGATTAATATCTTTGTTTATTGTTTCTCTTTATTTTTATAAAATAAATTTAATTAATTAAACAATAGTATTAATAAAATAATGTCTAAGCCTGGCATCAATTTGATGTAACTAATCATTAAAATAATTTCTAAAAAATATTAAAATTTGTTAATAACATTTGTCGCATATATTAATATAAATTCCAATCATTTTATTTATATAATATACTATAACTTAATCAGTCTCTCTAAATGTAAATAGTTAACTACAGTGTATATATCTATCTTAAGTAAATATTACATTGAAAATTATATTCACCTACCTACTTCTATATTACAAAGCAAGTTTATCTGACTGTTCAATCAATACCAATGTTGAGAAAATCATATAACAAATACCTGCCTAGGGTTTAACGAAAATGCATCAAAGAATGCAGTTTATGATTATAAACTAAAATTGTCGATGGAATACTCAGCTGAAAGGGTAGATTTATGTGTTAGTTATGTTTTAAAAAGTTCACAAGTGAGATTCATTATTAATATCGTTCTCTATCGAAAGTTTAATTACACCTAGTGACGAACCTATTATAACTACTTCCTGCAGGAAAGGTAATTCCAATACTTACCAGTAAGTCAATTTATTCTGTGTGATATTAAATCTATTGCAATGAATAAAAAAAACATTATTTCGTAAATCACAGACTTGGTATAAAAACATAATTTTATAATCAAATATGCTTTTTATTTATTTTCATATTTTTATCATTTTATGAGTAAATTGGTGATTTTAGTTATAATTCAGCTATTAAAAAATATCTATATAAGTCTGTAATAATTCGAAACATTTTATACTGAATGTATATAATTATATTCTATTCATTCCTCACATCTCGCGCATTCAACAAAAATAAAATCTTGAACAATGGAGCAGAGATACAAGATGCGAAGGGATTGTCAAAACTATCGACTGAGCTGGATTTTGCACTCACGTGATTGACAGAAATGCCATCTTTTTGTAAGTTTTATAATGATCAAAGATATTAACAAGTAAGGCTTATAGCACAAACTAAACAAAATAATCCCTTCAACATTCTCTCTGTCTTCTACTTTTTTCTTTCAGACCTCAGTTTCCGTTGACTCTGAGTAGGTACCTCCTCCCGGGAAAAAGGCTATAAGACGAAGTAAGTACGCCGATTGAATCGATAAACAACAAAAGACCTAAAAATTACCTGTATCTACACACACATACGCATAATTATCGAAATGTATTGCTAAGTGGAATTTCAGATTCCCAATATTAATTTGTCACTAAAAAATCAAGGCACTATTTGAAATTACTAATGAACAAAAAGGTAAATAGATTTAAATACAAAGAACAGGTTAACATTTATTGATTTGACTTTGATATAAATAAGAGTTTATCAGACATTTTCACCTTGACTTTATTTTCAGTTTGGTAGTTTTACAGTTAATTCTATTTTGGAATTTTTTTACAGTTAATTAATTGTTAGTATTACTTTTATTCAAAAGGATTTTTTTTCAATGTTGGTAAAACTTAAATAAGTTGACGTACAATTAAAATTACTAAATATAGACTCTTTCTAGAATAATGTAAGCTCTAAAAAAACATCTTAAACCGTTACCCTTATTCTAATAAAAATTTATTAATCAAAGGTTAAAAAATTTCATTTATTTTTACTTTAATTAGTTTTAAAGAAGTAACTTTATTTAGAAATTTTCCTAGAATTTTATTAATTTTAATATTATATTTAGACAATATCAATTATAATCTAGAGCGAATAAACGGTCTCTTTTACAATTGTATAATTTTAGATACGACTAATAAAATCTCAAGCGTATAGGCACTAAATAATATGCAATTACCATAAAATGGGTTTTCAAAATATATCTAATAATAATAACAATAAAAATAATAAAATAGGCACAAAAACTGGATCATTTTTTAAAATAGAGAATAAAATTATAGTATGAAAAAATGTGATTATTTTCAAAAACTTTTATATATAGCTATAATATTTAGTTAATACAATGGCGTTATTATATTATAATGATAATATTTACTTAAATATTAATTGGTTAATTCAGGAAAATTCTAATGCTTTTCCCTGGAGTAACTTTTTCAGCAGTAACTATAGAATACCACGGTTTCCAGGGAGCTCTTGTAATATAACATTTAGCAATTATATAACTATATGTACTTACATCAATCGTTTTTAATTACTAAAATGTTGTCTAAATCTACAATTTATACAAAGTTTGTTTTGTTTTGTTTCAATAAGAAACACATCAACTTCATAATTTGTCGGTTAACTGTGGCATATATTATCATGTGCTATAATGACCTTCAAATATTTCCATCACGCTCACTGCACCAGTTGGAATCATTAAGAATCACTAAAACTAATAAATAGCAGGCCTATATTCCTCTACGAAGAACCAATGACATCGAATAGCTCGTACAATTGTGATGTAAGCTTGACATCCCTGATATAAATATTATACTAACCGCATAGAAATGCGATTTAACCACTGTAACCATAAATGTTTCCTTTGTGTATTTTGTTAAAGTTGTCTTGGAACTGTAATGAGCGAATAAGTTTTGCAAAAAAAAGTAATTTCGTTTCTAGACCACCCAGTGGATGGATGTATTCACTTGAAACAACCTTAACGTACCCACTACAAACCGTTTGTGATAGATACATTTTATGGCATTATACAATTTAACACGTAAATTAATTCTGTTCCTTTCTATCGAACCGATAAAAACTTTCCAACTGAAACTATTAGATATGGGTTTAAAAGTGTCGACACAAAGAAGCATCGGAACCTAGAAGTCCAGACAGTACACGAAAAAACTGATATCTCGCATCTACGAATTATAAGATTATGGATGGTGTATAGTGAAAAAATATGGCTATTTCAAAGTAAAATAATCAACACTGTGTAATATTTCGCTACTTCGGTAGTTCAAACACGTGTGGAATTATCTACTAATAGTAAGACATATTTTATTATAAAAAGAACGTTGCACGTGTATCCATTTTTAATTAATTTTAAATTATTGTATTTGTTTCTGTGAATTTTTGTATTTAACTATGTCTATAACTATCTTTAGTCAGAGTCATAATAAAAATTCCGTTAGTATAGATGTGTAATTTACAAAGACGATATGTTATATATAAAATATTTAATAATTTTTTAAATATCTACTTCTTCTTAGAACTCACTTTTACAGATATGTTAATATTTTTTCCCATTGTATTTTAATAGTGACTGAACGAGAACATATAGCAATTGGGAAGAAAAAATGTCAATGCTGCCGTATATATTTAATTATGTGAAAAATAAGCAAGTGTACTTTCGGATATTGATCAATACTTATAAATTCTTATTTCGATCAATATATTTAAATATGAATGATATTCAAAACATATAGAAGCACATCACAAGTAGAAGTTGTTGTTAATACTGACGGAGGGAATGTCTGCCATACGTTTAAATAAATTTTTTTGGATTCTATTTTATACGAAATCACACAATATGAAGATACAATGTTTGTACCATATGGTGAAAGCTACTTGTGTTTTACAACCAATTGAATTTTGCCACTTTCAACATACTTTTGGTTGGTCACTAAATTTTTTTATGATTGAATAATTTGAAGAATAATTAAAATTAGACTATTACATTACAAAATGAGAAACATGGAGATAAATTAAATTGTAAACTAAGTTAAGTTATTATAAACAATCAAATGGAAACATTAGAAAAATAAATAACCCCGCGTCAATCTATTGTTCAATAAATATCGAATTTTTCTAACTCAAGATTCACAAAACATGAATATATAAAAGGCAATAAAAACGAATATATAAAACGTATAGTTAAATAATTACATTTCAATATATTTTATTAAACTGTAATTACACGTAACTTTCATTATGCTTAATTTCACTACCGTGCACATATGTTTAATTCTGATTTTCTTTTTTTATTGTTGATAAATACAACAGGCGCGTTGAGTTTTTTTTAAATAATATCCAAATAATTATTCATTCGCGGTAAATACTTTACGGAAAGTGATCTCTATTCAATTAATTGTATTGGTTTATATTTACTATATTATCCAACCTTCCTGAAATTATCCTCATTATCAAAAAGCCTTTGCTTAAAATCCTTAATTTGTTATCAAGGAAAACATTTGTAGCTTATATCTACATCAAACAAACAACAAGTAGATCTGAGCAAAATCAAATTGAATGACACAAAATTAATACAGAATAAAATTTGAGAAAAAACATATTTATGCATAAGCAATAAAGAAAGTAATTAAACTATTAATTAATAAGAAACAGTTATATTATGTTTACATTGCACGCAAATATTTAACCTTCTGTCACTAGTGACTAAACTTTTTTCTGATAATTTAAATTACCTGTGAAAAACTATGTTTTACTATTTCCTGTTTTAAAATGTTTTACTATATATTTCTATAACATCTTAGCAGAATTTCAAACTCCCCGACATTTCCCTGCCACAAAAGGAACCATGGGGTACACCCACCTAGCCTCCCCAGTCTCCACGATGAGTCCGACCTTCATCCTGAGCTTGCACTCAATCAGTGAAAGATGCACGGCCCCCTGGGCAAGAAGACAGGGGATGGGCAGCCAGTCGACACACGCCTTCCTATCCGACAGCACAATGAGCTCGTAGCCGGCAATTACCGCTTCCTTGGCCTCTTTGCAGAGTCTCTCGATGGCGGTCTATAGAGGTCAAGTCAACATGAACACTGACATACAATGTAGTTACCGTCTATGCTTAACACCCTTCAATTGATAACATATAGTAAATTATTTGTAAATTGAATAGTAGGGCCTTACGTAACCTTATTTTTGTGAATGCTTTTGTGAATTTTTCGTAACAAAAAACACATTTTGAGTATCTAATAGTCCTATAGTACTATAAGGAGTCCTTATAATTTAGTTCGAAAAAACAGTGAAAAAGAAAAAGCAGGAAAATTCTCGCATTTTATTATGTTATAAATATTATCAATAGCATAATAATTATTGTGCAAACACAAGATGATTAGAATTTGATAAGCACCAAAATAATGTGTGCCTTAAATTGTGTCAAGACTGAACAGAAATAAAACCGTCAAATTTTGAAGTCAAAGACAAGAAATCAAAACTTAGTTCACATTTATTGTTTGCATATATAAAAAAAAAAAATTTTAAAACAGTTACAAAATGTAAATATCGAAGGTATGGAATGTTACCTTTAGTGCAGTGAGGTCAGTTGTCAACGGGTAGACCATGTCCAGCACCACGGTGCTCCAGCCGCGGCAACTGGTCGCCTTGATCACCTCCAGGTCCTTGAGGGAGATGATCGGGTTCTCGAGCCAGAGCCGGTGACATTGGCGGGAGCTAGGCTCCAGGATGTTGTGCTCGGGTCCAATGGGGCAAGCCTGCCAGCAGCCAGGGACAAGAATAGAGTTCAGTGAATGATAACCAGACAATAGCCGAAGGTGGTAAGAGATTGACAATGACAACGTTTTGGACGATTATGTAGAAGTTGGACTCAAACTTACGCAATCTTTTAATAGAATTTTGTAAAAACAAATTTTTGAGGGTTAAGGGACGAAATTTAAATAAAGCATTTTTTTAAATAATATATAAATGCAGAGTAATAATGACTAATTACAATGTATATACATTTAGTATTTAGTAATTATATTTTGTTTTGTTTACGTTTCATATGTTATCATGTTCAGAATAATTTCCACAGTTTATGACTGAATAATCCAGTAAATAATTTACGATTATGCTTTCAGCACAGCTCCCATATATACGATATTATAGTAGATCAATAACATTGTAATATTACCGTTTTATGAAAAAAATAACAAATTCTAAATTATGTCAAAATAAATTAAATAAAACATTTTCACAAATAAATAAGTTTAGAATGGAAGATATAGCAGAGAACGATCTTTGGTTTTATTAATAATTGGAAGTTACTTGGTTTTTTTATTCTCTATTAAATTTATTTAAATGTCATTAATCCACACGTTTCCCCTTAGTATGTTTTAAGGACTAATATTTTATTTATGTATGGTAATATTTAACAAAACGACTGCGTTTCCTTATATTATATTGACTACTGCAAATATTAACGTCTTTATCGTATTTGCTTCACGTTTCAAATATGTTGGCCTTCACACGATATGCCTAGTCATTTTAATTAAAACCGTTCCTATTCTATCCAAATATACTATATATATTGTATATATATTATATACTCTAAATTATTTATATAAAAAATAAAAATTTCTCTATATACATTTTTAATAGGGTATAATTTGTATTTTGATATACATTTCATTCAGATTAACTTGATGAGGATTAAATTATGTGACAGCTATTTTAAATGTCAAACAGGTATTTAAAAATACACTGTTTTTTATTATTTGAATAAAGTTTACTTTTTATATATAGATAATATTTTTAAATATAATATATTTATATGTATCAGTGAAGCCTTTTTTATATGTTTCAGTGAAGGTTTTATTATGATTATTTTACTATTTAGACCATATTTAATATTACACAGATACCGATTGGTAACATTATATTTAACACACATTTTTATAAAATATATGTAACAAAATATTATGTTACAATAGACAAATAAGAATAACATAAAGTTTAAACAATACCAAATTTGTATCACATGCATATAACAAAATAATATCACATCACTTTAAGTAGAGTTTAGCGATTCGACGATTATATATGTAACGACATATTTTTTAAAGTGCCATATTTAGCATAATTTTAGCAATATTAGTAACACGACTGCTTACATTTTACAGTACAAAAAAAATATGACTATACATATACAATATATCCACAGCTTTCAAATTTATTTACAAAAATAAAAGAGATCTGCTCACCGAAAAAACAAAACTCATAAAACACTCAAATATATATTTTTTAATTATCCTTTAACACTATTACTCAAGGTGTTAGTAAAAAAATACTCAAAATTCAGTCTTACCAAAGTCATGACAATCTTCTCTCGGAAGGGGTCAATCGGCGGATTTGTTACTTGAGCAAAAAGCTGCTTGAAGTACTCGAAAACGAGAGGATTGTAAGAAGAAATACACGCGAAGGGAGCATCGTTGCCCATAGAGCCAAGAGCTTCCTTCCTGATTGAGGGTAGGGTAACAGTGAAAAGGGGAGTGTGAGGTTTCAACCGGTGTGATTTGCGAGCGATCAAAGAATCGAAACTGGATATTTTAAGAGAACTTGATCACAAAGTACGAAAGGAAGATGGTTAAAGTACACTGGAAATACTTCTGATCTTAACTCTATTCATAGAACAGATTTTAAATGATCCAACTCAAATGATCGTGATATTTAAATTATTTTTTCAAAAAATTTGTATACGATATTTACATTACAAAATATAATATCTAAACTCTATTAGAAAGATTAATTGGCAATGATCTAGATTTCAGTTTTACTTTAATTTACATTCACCTGATAATTACATCAAAATAGAATATGACAATAATCAAATAATATATTTATATAAATATAATCAATAATTAATTATAATTGACTAATTTTGAATAATTATAGCAAGTTAAATAACTTCAAAATTAATAAATATATAATTTAAACGAAAAATATTTACCTTCATGGTTTTTTTAAAAACCAGAAAACTTTTTAAAATTCTACGATTTTACTTGCTTACTATACTTAAATATTCTAATAGTCTAATTAAAACATACAGATAAAATATATTATATAAAATAAGTAATACATTTAGAAATTACTAACTCTATTAATATGTACTACTTTTTTACATTTTTACCAAGGGTATAATATATATAAAATCATTATTTGTTTATTTCATTTTTCAATATTAATTTCAAGAACTGTTCATAATTTATAAATGATAACATCAAACTTGCAAACGATAAAAATTAACATCTTTCACAAAGATTACTCGGATAAAATAGAATCAAAAGTGAAAAAGCCATTATTTCTGACACAGACAGACAGAGTAACGTTGTTTCAATTTTAGTGTTGTATAACTGAACTTTATTGGGGTTTCTGAAACGATATAGCGACATAAAGTAGAATAAATTCGCTAACAAAAATCGATAGCTTCCATTTGGGACGTTGAAAAACGTAATCAACCATGGCCTTAGTTATAATCTTAACTGCCAAAACGGCAGAATAGCTTTTAGTGTAATCATTATCTTGTTGTGGAAGACAAACAAATCAACATAGTCAGTTATGTTTTGTACATATAACTGAAAAAATGCATTACTTGGTATCAATATTATTAAATATTCAACATTATATTGAAGAAAATATGGCTTACAGGGTAATAAATAACCTACATGTACTGAAATTTTAGTATTATGTTATTGATTTTTAATATATTTAATATTACTATCGTCTCTTCTACTACGGTCTATGGATTGTATTCAAAACGCTAGTCCAATTAATAATTACGAAATAAACCTTCCACATAGAAATATAATTTTAATAACACACAGGTTTATTAAATTACAAGCAAGAGGTTTATTATGTTTAATCCAAATTATTAATAAATCATTCAAATTATCTAGTTACTTTGTAGGGTTTATAAACGATGATCTAGACTAGCTATATTATCCAATACATTGAATAAAATTAAATAGAAGCTACAGAAATACTGCAATTGTATTATTAAACTGAGAAGTATGGAACTCTAAATATTAAACAAGTTGTACGGAACTCATGATGAAACGACTTTTACCTACCATAGGTTTTCCTACCATAGAAAAGTAAAGATGATAAGACAGTTGTAGAAATATATACTGTGTCATAGCTTTTATTTTACCACAATATTCACAACAAGGAACAAAAGACAAACAAACAGACGGATGTTTTCTTACTCGGTTACTCTAAACAATTAGAACCCGTCACCTTCGTATTGGTCAGTTTATTAGCCGACCTAATCAATCATCATGAGCCAAATTAAAACAAAACTAGTATAGTTTCGTTCAGGAGCAATAAATATTTGTTATATATCAATCCAACAAATTATTATTATTATTAATTATTTCAAAATATATATATATTGTTGCACCATCACATAACAAAATAAGTGGATCATATTTTACACGACGAACCAGATGTAACATTAATTTTATTGTGAAAATCGTATAGTTTACCGAAAAACATGGTTACAGATTTATATTATCAGTTAATATATATATTAATAATTAATAAATTAAATTAAATTAATAAAATATTAAATAACTTGAAGTGATACTTAAAAATATTTAAATAGTATATTTAATGTTTTAATAATCTAGGTACAATAAAATTATTAATAATATGTAACACAATTATAAATATAATAATCATAAAATCTTATAATCATTCGTACATACATATATGCAGAATTTCTATTATTTGAATTTGTATTACTTAATTATAATTGTTTAATTTATATTTATAATTATTTTTTATTAGAATTTCGTAGTTCTATTTAATAGACAAATTGAAATATATAGTCATAGGTAATCAAATATATAAAACACTGAAAAAGTAAATTAAGGTGCATGCATATAGTATCGATTAATATTTAATAAGGCTCATTCCTGACAGCAACAAAGTTTGTAATTATATCCACAGTAGTTAAAGTATGCCGACAGTGGATGATTACAATCGTATCCAATTTCATGTAGTGACTTTATTACATTATTGTCATCTAATTATAATATAAAATTATTTTAAATAATTAGAAATAGTAGGCCTAAATATTACATATATTACTTATTACAAAACGGAAAATTTTATAATAATATGTAGACTGCAAAAACAGCCCAAAAGCCAGTGACACACTTGCACCACGTTACCAAATAATTTTGGCACACAATAATCACACTTTGCTCTTTAAACCTACACGATTTTACAAATATCGGCTAACGGAAGCAAATACACTGAGAACAGACAGACAAGGTGGCTGAAATGTACACCCATACATTCCACAGTTCAGAAAAATCAGTCGATAGTATAGACGGTAGACACAAGTCTTTTGTAGACACTGATTCGACTTATAATGTAAAATTGAACCGTATTCAAAGAAATTAATTTTAAAATAAATTAATTCAATAAAAAAACAACACAGAAATATATGTGTAGTCATTTTTGAGTATACATATGGAAGACATCGAGTTCATTAATTATTGTAAATTGTTATTAAATAAATAATTTAATTGTTCAATCCTTTTGGATATTAACAGTTTATATGGAAAGAACGGTGATCGCATGGTACGTTTTCAAAATTTCGAAATTTTTTAATAATTTGATGAACTTCTTCAAATAATAAATTGGACATTATTAAAGACTTTATTTATAATGTACTTTTAAGTGCGTGTTTAATGTTTTTAAATATACGAACTAGTTTTTTTCTAACACACTCTAAAAAAATATTCATAAATAATAAAACACAAGATCTTAATAAAATGCTCAGCATGTGTATTGATACGATGCCCTATAAATACCAATTTTACTTAAATCAGTTAATTAAAAACGAAAAGTTTATAACACATAGGTCAAACGAGATATTTATGAAAGTTTTTCTCGAATAGTATTATATTTCTAAGTAAAATATATAATAATATTGATATTATTCTCTCCTGTATTTTTTCCATTACGATTCAGATTTTCATAAATTGCTAAATAAACATCACATGATTAGAATTTCGAGTTACTATGACAACAATTAGTCAGGGAAATGAACTAAGACGAAACACATTATACAAAACTCACTCTTCCTTCACCATGGGAATGACGAGCAGGTGAAACGTCTCGTTGGTGTATCCAAACATGGAAAGTCGACGGTCCTGCTCAAGATATTTCACTCGATGTTGTTTCAGAAATTCTTCTGCTTCACACGGTGGACCCGAATGCGCTGCGTAGAGTTCCTTAAGCGTGATCGACTGCAAAATATCATATAGAATTGGTATCATGCTTCAGAATGAGCGTCCGAAGAAAAATATTGATTTTAGTATTGAATTACATAAATTCACATGCAATAAGTTAGGAACTATGTTATACACTGTAATAATGAATAAACATTATATATATATATATACTCTCAGATATCAAATAAAGACATTACTCATAACAAGAGCTATCAAATAAGCTGTCTACAGGAAGGAGTGAAAAATGTAGACTAGATGTAGACTAAATGTAGACTAAATGTAGACTAGGTCACGGAAATAGTAATTGAAATTAGTATGCAATTAAATAGATATTCGATAACAGCAATGAGTAAAATTAATTAAATTGTTCACTTTAGATCCATAAACCGTTCAGCTCAAATAATTAGTCAATATAATATATTAACTTCTTATCGAACTCAACTAACAGTGTCTTAAGTAATAATAATAACTAATTAATAAGTATACTAAAAATTTAGTAATTAATTAAATTGTAAGTAATAATATTAAAATTTATAATAAAATTTAAAAATAATTAAACTATATTGATTAACAATAATATTTAATAAAAACAGATAATAATATAAAATAAATAGTAACAGTCAAACAACTTGTTTGATCACCCACCATCTGACGTAATATAAAACTCTAGATTAATTACTTTATTCCATCTTTTAGTTAAATTAATTAAGTTATATAAAAACAGTTATTTATTATCGGAATACTATGACAAATTTCGAATCACCAACCTTTTGATTTTTCCAGTCCAGTCTACTACTAACCAAACGCCCCTTAACATGTTTAACCATTCTATTATTGAGCAACAATTTAAATTATAAAATATTTTTCATATAATGAACTCTAAATAATTATGCTAATGTATTGCTTTATGATGGTGATTACAAACTAAGCGATATAATAATTATAGTGATAATACATTAATTAACAATCAAACAGAAAAATAACACTTTTTCCTCATTTTTATATGATTACTATATTTGTATTATGGAAGAAATTATTTATTCTACAAAACATTTCCCATTTTAGTTGATTTAGTATATCAATAACGATAAAATATTTACATAACATTTACTTTTTGTTACCTCCAATAAAAATTTTGCTTTATAAAAAAACAGAATAGTGAAGTTAGATGCATTCATTAAAATATTATAGTTAAATTAGATCAATACTCATGACTGTAGTTCAGCCATTTAGTGATTTTCATTAGCACATCTCACACAAAAATTATGTCAATACTTTTTTAATTAAAAAATTACAAAAACCTCATAGAATTAAGCACAAAACTGAAAAATTATCAATTATTTTAAAAAGGATCAAAGTTTACCTAGCTATATAGAGCAAACAAAATCGTTGAATAACATTTTCTTTTTATGTTGAAAATCAAAAACGTATAAAAAACGGCATCAAAATGTATAATAAACTTTTGGTTATCTTGCTTATTAGATTATTAATTAAATCAGAATTCAACTTATCTCGTTAATATTATTATCTATGTCACATTATCCAGAATTCTTAATTAACTATCATCACAAAGTGTCATAGCATTTAGGGTTTCGTTAAATAGCAAATATTAGATAGACACCACACACAGAAAAAAATGTTAAACGTTGTTATAAACAATAAAATAGACTTAGGAAACATGGGAACTATTTACTGATATTTCTAAATATTTCCTGTAGGTTAATACTATTATAATCATTTTTATAAATCAAATAGAACAAAGAAACAGCATAGATTGATCATTTTGACAGACACTGTTACATTTTTAATATATCTGCAGACGAATTTCTAGGTGTAGCTGATTATAATCAGTAGAGTAGGAATTGAACCGGCGACTTAGCGATCAGTGAGCGAAGGCATTAACTGCTTGACATGAAATAAATGAACTTTATATTTTTTATGGAGAAAGCATGGCTCAAGATATTGTACATATGTATAGATAGGTCTAATTATATATGAACGAAGACAAATTGTAAACAAATTTAGAATTTATATTTACGAATTTTAACAAATTGTAATCAAATTTAGAACAAGCTATATAAATGTTATATATATATATATTTATTTATGGATATATATAATATAATTTATATAACACGATAATATAAAAATAGTCTTATGGAATCTTTTCTAATGTTATATAGATTTTTCAAAACAAAACTGATAGGGTTATAGTTACCAAAATACTTTACTGTTTTTAATGTATTAAGGTTAAGATTAAAGTACATGCATTTTTACGAAAGTCACTATATTCTACTACTATTATGTGTCAACTATTTATAACTAATTAGTATTTTTTATGTTTCGCTCACATCTTTAAGTTATCACAATCTTACAAATTGAGGGCTGTAAATTAAATGAAAGGAATTTAGTTGGGAATTAAGTAGTATAGTTTGGAATTAAATTGGCTAGAAATATAGCAATATTCTATATTAGCATAATATCAAAAAAGCGTTCATGGTGAGTGCTTCCTTATATTCGGATAATAATATTACATATGAACGTTAATATTTCAAAACGACAAAATTTTAAATAATGAATCTGATATCAAAAAAGGTATGCAAACAAAAAATTAAGCATCTCTTACGCCAGTTTCCTGAAAAAGACCAAAACAAGTGTTATTTAGTAATCTTTTGAAATGTTAAACTTTGCTTATTGCAAACAGTCAAAGTCGACTGAAGTTGTTAGAAAAGTGTGCCTTCGAATTGAATGATGAATTAACTAAAACTATTTTAAACTAAACAATATACATATCTTTTTGAGAAAATTAACTTTTAAAATTGTAACAAGAAGAAACTTACTGATCAATACTTTGCTTAATATACATAATATATTTAGTTACCTATGAATCGTGGTACGATAAATCACTTTGTAATTATCGTTTTAATAAAGTAAACTTTTTCACTCCAAAAAATAAAACAATCGGTTCAATGAGTATTTTTAAATAACGTTTGTGTGAGCAAACAATGTTTAATTGATCACAAATTTTAACAACACTTAAAAATATATTGCTGCAGTAGGGTTATGATCAAAGATCAAGTATGTAAAGAGTTGATCAGACGTTTCCGGTTGTACAATCGGAACAAAGACGAAGTACAAAGTACAAAAGTCCTTAGGGTAAAGTAGAAAAGGTATAGGATTGAGGTTACCATTTTTGGCATAAACCCAAAAATTCTTTATTATACTAACATTTCCATTTCTTGCAATATTATAACTTATGCTGTCTATACACTCGTCACTGTCAGAATGCATTTTATAGTATCATATAATAACCAATGTTTAGATTGTAATGGTAGAGTACAGCAGGGATTACTGGACTGCGGAGGCAACTGTTAAAAGTGCGGTTGCACCAAATCCGTCAGAGTTTACTAAATATGCACTGGGTTGCTTTCACTTTTTATATATTTGTATATTATGACTACTTTTTATTAGTTATTATACACATAGTGCATATTACGGGTTTGAAATGTGAAGTAGCGAGGGGGTAATGATTTCCGCACAAACCTTCCTCCTTGAGAATGACGGAAATAACTCAACCAAAATTTTATTAATAATGGCAATACTAACTTTTGAACAGTAACAACAGAATAAACTTTCAGTTTTTTAAATTATTAATAATAAATATCCGTATGACACTGAAACATATAATTTCATGATGATAGAAACCAATAATACAAATTGAAATCAAATAAGATTTATCATGTAAAACATAATAAATCATTAAAATTATAATTTATTTATTAATTTTAAAAGCTAATTTGTATGTATTGTTTCTAATCTTGTGAATAAACTTATAATAATCTTATGAATAAAATAAATTTTGACTCATTGGGTTTTTATTAAAATCAAACAGAGACAATTTAAATTTTAAAACTCTATAAAATAATACAATATTGTGCGCATCAGCAGATGGACAGCATCCAGTAATAATTACTAGGTGCAGTTATTGATACTAACTAATTGTTATTGATCATGCTAATCATTTGAAAACAAATTAGCAGACCATCATTATTCTAACAATTGACCTATATTAAAATGACAACCTAATGTAATTATAAAAGCCAGACACTGACCACATAGTATAATAATCTACTCAAGATCAATCATAGCTATCATAGACAGTGTTACGCAAACTGGGGTTTTTTGGAAAGTTGCTTGGTGGTCGATTGACTAGAGAAATATATCATAAAAATAGAATATAATTTTTAAAATAGAGCTTGTTTTTTACATTCATTATTTGAGATGGCCGATTAGTGAAAAGGTGTTTCTTATGTGGCCTTCGACACTATGAAATTTGCGAACACAATAAATAGATTACTCTCTCTAATAAACTAAACCAGTCACACACAACCAGCCAAGTATAATATTTTAAGCAGACCTCGTTCTCCATCCACTCCTTGACTGGTCGCAGATTGGCAATCTCCTGCTTCACTGCTTCGTCGTTCAAGAACTTCTTCTCAACAGTGTCGACCAAGAGCATGCGTCCTGCCTTCAGCCGACCCTGAAAAAGCACAAGAGATATTTCAGTGCTAGAAAGGTGGCATCATTATATTGCTATGCCGAAGCAAATACTGCCAACAAATTGACGAAAACACTAATTTCTTATTTTAAAGTTCATTAACAAAAATTTACAAAAATGGTCTAAATGCATGCCAATAAAATATTAGCATAGCATATACTTGAGAATTCCATTGAGTACATTGAAAAATAGAACTTAACTACATAAATGAATAATGAACACGTTCATAATATAAAGTTTTACATAATTAAAACACTTATTAATTTGATTAATTGTTCCAAAGAAGGTAATGGATGAAAAAAATTATATCAAAACATACTGTTTTTTTTTAAAGAAAACTATAATTTAAAAAATAACATAGACATAGTTTCAACAGAGTTTGTTTCATTTTTGGGTTATAGTTTTTCAATGAAAATTTAACCATTAATACTTATTAATTAATAAATTATTGTAATAAAGATAATTAGTTAAAAAATTGTTTAAATAACGTCTAAACTTCTTTCAATTTCTTTGGTGTGATTTATTACTAAATGTATTTTATAGCCTATTCCTATACTGAAGCATAACCATTATTTTATAGTTAAGTGTACTAAATAAGCGGATGGATGGAAATAATAAATAAAACAATACTAAATGGAAAACAAAAAAGGATGAATTCGGATAAAAAGGTGATTAAAAAGTGGGGGTACGAGTGCATAAAGAAGATACCGAATAAAATAGTTTACAAAAAGGATTCCAACAATTTTGTGTATACATATATGGTACTTAATACGAATTACACAAATAATGTAATAACACAACAATCAATGTGACCTTCTTTATGATGTTACACGGTTCCAGATCAACAACGCCGACCTCGCTGCTCATGTACATGACGTTGGTGTCACTGATGTAGTAACGAGTGGGCCGGAGACCGTTCCGGTCAAGAATGGCGCCAACGTAGCGTCCATCCGAGAAGGTTAGGAGAGCTACCAAGTGTGACATCAAAGGGAATGTATTGTAAATGTATAAGACAAAGGTACTTACATATTCCGAGTTCGTTGGTACATTTTAGATTTCTATCAGTTTTCATAGTATTTCAAACAAATTTTTAGGTTAAAATATTACAATTTAAAATATAAAAGGAAGTCAAAAATAATGTAGAATTTCTTTTTGTATTCTATAGTATACAACACAAATAACTGCAAATAATTGCTAACTAACATAGTTTCCTACATTATAGAAACAATTTCCTCAACTTTTCTAGGGTTTCCATTTCTGTTTTTCCTATATTTTTATGAAAAAAACTGCCTAATTTTCCATGTCACGTGGGAACCTTCAATGAAAATATAAACAATTATATAATCGATAATAGTTGAGATAAACAATTTTCAGCTAATATCTATGTGATTTTAAAGTAATATTCATTCACATACAATAATCATGTTTTTCCAAATCTAGTTTTATAATAATAAAATATTATAATTTTTTATTTTTAATTTTCTGTTCTTGTTTAATCTATAGTGACAGACAGTATGATTTCTCATATTATTATAGATTTATAATATTCTTTCGATACAATAAACTAACACGGTGAAAACTGAAGCATTATTCCTTAAATAAAATAATAAAAAAGATGAACGAACAAGCCGACAAGATGAAATAACCAACATAATATAACTACACAATTTCTGAAGCCATAGTCGTATTTTCTATTATTTTAATTAAAGGTTTATCAACATTTTAAACATGTAAGTTTTCAACAACAAAAAATTGGAGACTAGACAAATATTGCCAAAATTTAATTAAATATCGACAATTTTAATAATAATAAACCTCTAAATTACCCCATATACACGGTCCAGGCCTTCACTTAACCTATTTTTCACACAACATAATGATAGTTCAGAACCATAAAACCGTATAGCCTCTCTATAACACCTCAAAGCGAAGATCAAATGCAACTAACCCGGTCCATCCCACGGCTCCATGGCGTAAGCCGCCCATCGATAGTAAGCCCGCTTTTCCGTGGACATTAACGGATCATTGTGCCAGGCCTCTGGGATCATCGTGATCACCGTCTCAGGCAGGGACCGCGCCCCGGCAAAGTAGAGGAACTCGAGCACATTGTCCAGCGATCCCGAGTCACTCATCCCGGACTCGATTACCGGGTAAAGTTTGGAGAAATCGGCGCCATACTGGGTGCTGCGCAGGGGGGGTTGCAAAATTTCACAAAGTTTTATTTTAATTGTAAATTAAACGGTAGTACTAAAAATATAGTTTTCAAATAGTATTATTCAAGTCATATAATTAAAAACTCCGTAAGTAAAAAAAAAGTACGTAAACAAACGCAAAATTTGTTCGGAATATTATTAATAGGCCTAGTTATAATTGAAATATTTTTCACTATATATCCCTTTATTCATAATTAAATATATGTATAATTCTTAAAAAACGCAGTTTTAATTAGCTTTTAACAACAGCTAAATAAACTATTAGCTAATTAAAAAATAATAACATACCTACTGAGTTCAAATTTGCCGATTACGCCTTTTTCTCAAAATACGAATTTTCATATACGACTAATTCAATAATAAATAAAAGATACTAAATTTTATCTAATAGAGTTTTCTATTAGGAAGATATTATGCACGACTTTTCACCTGCGCATTACCCCTTCCCGGGCTTTCATGTAGTTAACGTTGCCGCGCAGAGTGTTGATCTCGCCGTTGTGCGCCAGCATCCGGTTGGGGTGGGCCCGCTCCCAAGACGGGAAGGTGTTGGTGGAGAATCGGCTGTGGATGATGGCGAAGTAAATAACGTAGTCCTCGCTCAGCAAGTCATCGTAGTAGGTCCACACCTGCTCCGTGGTGAACTGGCCCTATTGGTGAAAGGAGCAGATGACATGAGGTGGAGTGGTGGCGGTCAATAATTTGTTACAAAAAGATACATTTGGAAACATATAGGTTAATGTCGAGAGAGCCTGTAATGGAGTCTGGTGGCGAAACCACCAGTGAGGGTTAGGGAAGTTGACTCGTTTGAACAGATTTAGAAACTAAAATCCATATGTATTTTCAGGTAATTACAAATATTATTTTTGAAGTTTTCTTTTAAATGCTTTTATTGCATGGCCAATAACAGAACCAGCAACCTATAATCCTCATAAAATGTTAAATCATATTATCATAGAATTGTTGTTGGAAAACATTAGATATATGGAAAAGATTGTATTTAACCATTGAGAAACATAAAGAAATAATTGGAAAGAATTATATGATCATGACAACCGTATTGCCGCTATCGAGCAAGTTTGCCTATCTAGTCGTTTAAACAATAGATATCTATCTATGGTACAACCAGTCAGAGCACGCTTGAGCTAGGTATCACCATTATTAACAACACTTATTGAAATCCAATATTTAGAAATAATATAATTAAATATAAATCAATATTATTTTTTGGAAAAGTTACAGTAGTACCTAAATTTTAAAATGTTTTATTTATCATTGATTAATTCAATAATTGCTAACAAAAATCAATAATGACCTATACTTTTATCTGCAACAAATATGAAAAGATACAACTGATTAAAAAAAGGACAATATACCTTATAGACAACAGTTTGAGTAGACAGACTGCAAATGAAAAAACGACGATTTTCCCTTTTCATTGTGTGAGTCGTATGCTTCCGTAGAATATACACCTAGAAAGATGATTACATAAATAATAATCAAATATATAAATGCTTTTATAAGTAGGAAAAAATCATACTATAAATTAAGCCATGAAAAGGTGAATACGAGGTAATATATTTATAATACATTGTTATTTTATAAATAATATTAAATTATAAAATATAACTATTTTATAGATCATGTCGTATGTGTATCCTTGACATGCAACATTATTGCTCTTAAAATCGATACAATAATGTTATATTACACTGGTCTAAATAAATTAAAGTAAATGACAAAATTAAGACATATATAAATACAACTGCATAAAAATAATGTATTAAAAAGGAAAAACTAAATATAAAAACACAATGATATATTCTCAAATTAGTGGATTTACATTTCGATAATTTAATTTATAAGTTGATAGAAATAACAATGACAAAAAAATATTTTTTATATATACACTTATTCCTTGAATTCTAGATATATCACCTATATTGACATATGAAGAAGGAAATATGGTTTTAACATTTGTATTTTGTGGCGATTCTATTTCCCCTAAAACTCCTTATAGTTTACAAAACATGAATAAGAATGGTAAAATTTTAAAAATCAATTAGAACACATGACTTATCAACTCATTACAATATATACATCAAATAATAACAGCAAACATTATTTGTGCATCATATCTAAACATGTCTAAATACATACCTATTTCAATTCATGTTTAAAATATTAATTTGGTACTAAAATCCAAATGCATCTACACAATCAACATTAAAACAGATACAGTGAATACGTTTTACAACATATTATCAATATGTTTTATTGGCAGAGTCATATTTAATGAGGAATAGAAAATGTTTGCAATTATATATATCTAATTTAGCATAAGAATAAAAAATGAACTAAACAGTACTTAAATATTGATTGTGAACCTTTAGCTACATCTATTTATTTTTAGATTTCTCCAACTTAATGTCAAGGATACTTAGGATATTCCTGCTTGTCCTCAATATCGTTCGATACTTTCAGAGTAAGATTTTTTCTAATCCATTCGGCTACAAAAGAGACCACTTCTTTTAAGAAAAAATCTAAAAATTAAAAATCCCTACCCAAACTCCACAATTTCCTGTTTAATTTCTGTTTTTTCACATTTTTGACAATTTTGATATATTAATCATTTTAAAATAATTGTACGAAAACAAATAAATATAGGTATAAAATATAAAGTCAGTCTTTTTTGCATAAAATATAAAGTTTTAAATAAGGTAATATGACATTATTTTATATTCAGTTTGGAATGAATTTAATAACGCTGTTTATTCTAAAAGGTTTATTCTTTAGTCCACTTACTTTTCGTCTGAAAAGTTTGGGTTCAATAGTTTCCGATAAATCCTTCAGAGTTACGAATACCTAAAAAAAGACATAAAATAACATATGACGAAACATTAAAAAAATGATTAAACAATATGACAAAAGTATAGTTTTATATACATTGTAAAATGATTGCATGTATGTAGTATATGTACCTTATAAAGCATATATGCAACAACTTTTTAAAACGAAAAAAGAAATGCAATTATGTGAATTTCAGTTTTATGCCTAATAAAAACGATGGCTATATTCATATTTTACATATTTACAAATATACTGCTTAAAAGAACTGAAGAAGAACGAATAACAGGAAAATTAATTATATATATATAACTTTAATTATATATATACAATTCGCCTAAATCACTTACAATAACTTATGGTATGTTCCTAGTTATGTTGGACTTTGGATTAGGCCTTATATATTTTTAATTTATGTTTACACTTTATTTATAATTTATGTTTACACTTTATTTATAATTTATGTTTACACTTTATTTATAATTTATGGTAACACTTTTTTATCTCAATTTCAGTCATGATTGTTTGCTGTTTTCATTTAAATCATATAAATATTTTCATAAATTTGTGTTAGTATATTTGGAAGTCGCTTTAAAAATGTCAGGCTCTTTTTAAATTTTGATTTATTATATACTGAGAAGAGGAATGTTGTCATTTCCCATTATTCTTACTAATATAACGAAAGATATTATATACATAAAAAGGGCATCTATAACAGCCGACAACGAAACTTGCTGAAAATATCTTAAAGCTGTAAATAATCCCATCTTACTATAGTAATATAATCAATAAAATGTGATTAAATTTCCTGAAATCCGGAAATGTCCGGAATTTTAGATGCCCTGCCGGAGATAATATGTAATACTACAATTAATTGCAGATACTCGATTTTCCACTGAGAATATTGCTTTATTCAATGGTGCAGTGATGGTTGACACCAGAACTTAAGAAGTTCACACATATATACGTATTATGTACAACTATGTTTAACAAAGTTTGCATATTATATCTCTCTAATATCAATAATCTACCCCATATTATAATGAAATAACTTCAATTGGAAAAATCAATAAATCTACGATGAATAATATTTAAGTAGGTATTTTCAGCTAGGTATGTCGGATCAAAGGGTTCAGTGTGGAAATCTATAAGAATTACAATTTAAACGAGGTATAACTGACAAATTTTTAAGATTTACAATTTAAACGAGGTATAACTGGCAAATTTCTAAGATTTACAATTTAAACTAATTATACTTTGCAGACCTCAACATGCGTTCGAGACTTACCGTAAATCTCTAATATTTACAATTTAAACGAGGTATACCTCATTATAGGATACCTCATTTTAATTATAAGTATTAGAGATTTCCACACTGAACCCCTTTGTGGTGGACCAATGTGTTCAGTGTAGAAATCTTAAGATTTACAATTGAAACGAGGTATACCTTACAGACCTCAGGTTTACCTAGAGGTCTGCAAGGTGTACCTCGAGGTCTGCAAGGTATATCTCATTTAAATCTCTAATAATTACTATTAAAACAAGGTACACCTTGTAAATCTTAGAGATTTACTATAGTATTTAAACTAGGTTTACCTTGCAGACGTCGAGGTATACCTTGCATGCTTCGAGGTTAACATTGCAGACCTCGAGGTAAACATTGCAGACGTAGAAGTCTGCAAGATCTACCTTGTTTAAATTGTAAATCTTAGAGATTTCCACAGTACACTGAACCCTTTGGTCCGCCATAAGTTTTAAAACTACAAAACGTGACTTAGAAATAGTCGCCGTATCTATAAATATCATGAGCAACAATAACTTTGCATAAATTTACCTGCACGACTTGTGGCTCCTTTGATCTAGCTATATCGCCCAAAACTTTCGAGTTGACACCAACTTTCCTCCAAAACAGAATCTAAAAAGTAGAAATTTGCCGTTGTTGATGAATATTAACATGATAGGTTTTTGTAAATTTCAATTTTAAAAAGATATGTAAATTCAAATAGTACAACACATGTGCAATTATTATGTAAAACTAAAAAATATAACTAATCAACATATGACTATAAAATTGGATCGACAATGTACATAAATATAAAATTGTAAATTATTTTTAATGGTATACCTACAGCTATATATCGCTATGTAAATTGAACGAACAATGTTGTCAGCGCTTTACAGTTATATCCAAAATTATCAACAAACATTCAGAAAAATTACAAAAATTAGGATTAGGCCTACTCGTGAAATTAAACCTGAACATCTTAGACTATCTAAAATTATAAAAAGCACTCGACTAAAAAGGGTTAGTTCCATTTAGTTATATTACATATACCTACTAGAGAAACATTAGTGCCACGAGACATACAAAAAATAAATAGTTTTATATTAGACTGGTTGAAATCGCCTAATTTCTATAAAATTGAGAAAATTATATTTTAAATCAATATATCACTTTTAAAAGGCTTTGACGTTCATTACTTTGTTCGTCACGTATAAGTCTCTATAGTAATAATAATATAATAAATTGAAAAATACACAGGTCATTAAAATCTTTCTCGTATATAAATAATTATAATATAAATTTATATATTGTATATTATATATTTACTCCCTGAAATATAACTTTATACTTTCCAGCATAATACCTCATCTAATATTAAAATATAACTAACGGCATTTCCCGCAATAAGTAATTAAATTACGAATACTAGCATATCTACAAGATTTATTTGAACAGTTTTATATGGAATAATATATGATAATATCATTTTTAAATTAACTACAATTTATATAATTTTTCATAAACTTTCTTTTAAAAGTTATAAATATTCTACTACCAGTCTTACTCTCAAATTACACTCTTCTACAATTGTTGAAAAGCGGTCCATTATTTCGTCCGTCTTGTAAGGATCCACGAAAAAGTTACCCACAGCAAATTTTCCCAACGGTGGCAATTCGACATTATGATCCCTGAAAAATAGAGGTTTTAATGTCAAAAGTAATTATTGAACAACTAATTTCTACATGATTATAGACGTGGACAAGAGGGCGGTCACGGCACGTGATCCATAAGATTTTAGTGAGCATTATTTTATTTTTTAATAACAACGTTGTTGGTATGTTTATAGAATTTAACCGCAGAACTCCGCGATTTTGTTCAAATTATTACTTTTATTTGTTTATAGTTTATCATGTATTGCTATATATTTTTTTGTTTTTTACTAAATATTACATATGTATGTTTAGAGATTACAGGACAAGGCTAAAGTGAAACAGAACCATTATAAATTATTTCAATAAGGTACATATCACAGATGCTGTAGTCAAAGTCACATGCTGCCTTCTTTTTCAAATTGTTATTCCTAACCCAAATAATGGATCCGCAATTGGATAACTATAATATTCTTTTAATAATAAACTGAAAGCAACTTTTAATTATAATATATGGAATAAAATAAACGAAAGAAACATAAATTAAAAACAATTAAATATTAATTTCAGATCGTGTTTAAATACATTAATGAATCTAAAATTACTAAACAATTAAATAAATTGCAAACATTTTGTTTCTAACACAACTGGAAAATAGAACAAATTCAAACGTTGCAAACGTACAACTTGCAAGAAAATAAAACTAATTTATACACCAATGAAATAGTATACTAAATACAATATATATTAATGAATTAGTATAATTGATAAAAATGATTTAAACAAGACCATGGTTAAAACGTAAATTATAGTCATATGGCAATTAAACGAATCCAATAAACCCTAATCTGAAAGTTTTTCTGCTGTCACCGACCGCGTCATTTGTATAAAGGTTTGTTTTACTATATAAAAGTTGTACTTAACGTTGTAATATATTACCAAATAATAAACCAAAGTTACAACGTATAGAAAGGAGATATTAGCACTAACTGAACTGGCCTTATGACTGACATCAAACAAAAAAGAGCGTACAAAGATGAGTTCCACTTGTTCGCATTCCACCAAGATTGCCTTTTCTTGTTCAAGAAATTCTGGAAAATACATCTCCAATTGGTACCAAAACTAATACACATACATACTGTATAATATATTATGAAAAAACATGGCGAAAAATGAACAATTTACACATAAAGAAAACAAATAAATCATCGATGACAATGTCATAGAATAAAAAAAGCTTATTTTTTGTACCATCAAGTAAATTTATGTTTTATTTTTGTTTCAGATAGTTTTGAATTATTTAATAAATACTATAATAGTTTAAATAGGACCAAACAGAAAACAGCAGTATTCTTAGAAATACTTTATGTATTGATTATATGTAAATTGGACATGTGTAAAATATTAATGGTTAAAAAATATATGCCTTCCCGTTTATATCGCATGTGTTTTATAAGTCATCAATCATAAGAATATATATCATCACTGATCTATGCAAAAAATAGAACCACATAGAACTTCATTTTAAATATTTCCTTCGTTTTATTGATGATTAGATATGCAAGTTACCCACTGGTTTTTATTTATCTAATTCATTTCGACACATTATAAATCCTTTTTAATATGTATCAAATCTTTAATAATGTGTACCATACCAAAACAGCCTACTGTTAAAGCTAGCACATTAAAAACTAAAACGATGTCCCAACAATAAATACATCGTTGAGTGAATCAAATTGTTCCATCAATTTGATGAATTAAATAATATTTTTTCTAATGTAAACAAGATCATGTATTATTTATGCGGTTACAAATTAGATAGTAATAACAGAAAAAAATAGATATATATTCAAACACTATATATTCAATTAATAATAATAATATCATAACATACTTTTTAAGTTTAAGATTTAATCGAAACGATTATTAAACATTTAAAACCAACAAACCGTGATATTACTGTACCTTGAGCCAGCTGATTTATCCCAACTAGTGATAGTACAGTACAGGTACGGTTAACTGAAAAAGGGTAAGAAGGAAAGTGAAATTTTAGTCATTACTTGGCGTATTTGGCAAACAATTCCACCGGTATACTGGTCATAACTCCGGCCCCATCACCAGTTTGATTGTCATGAGCGGTTGCTCCTCGATGACTCATACGAATAAGCATTTTCTTGGCATCTTGAAGGATCTGAAATCGTGTTAATAAATATATATATAAATGTTTTTGATATTTAATTTTTTTGTTCAATATCTAAAAGAATTTAAAATGTTTTTTAATTAGAAGAACAGAATTACAATGCGCAAACCCATTGAATAGCTAAATAAAACCGTAAAATGTTTTTAAAAAAGGTAGGTACAACAAATCGCTTGTATTTTTTATTTCATTGTTGTTGTTGACCTAAAACAACTATAAAAAATTGTATTTAAAATAAAATATACCAAAGTTTTAAAAAAATAAGCAAAGAATAAGAGTAAAAAACAGGGTAAAGGTAAAATATATATATAGATCTTCAAATCAAAATTTTGATAACTTAAATGTGAAATTTGGTGGATCAAAAGATCAAATACGTCATAGCTGTTTTGTTGTATCAAATATAGAAATAGAAAAAAAATGTAACATAGACAATTCAAATGTTTAAAGAAAAGTAAGTGATTATAAAGACTGATTTCATCTAGTATATATAATATATTATAGTGCCGCTTATTTAAAACAATATAAAACATTTTATATAGACATTTTAAATCATAGCTGAAAAAATATTTCATTTTGTTCACTACTTATAATTTTATACTATTCAGAAAAATATTACCAGATTGAAATGATCATGCCGGTAATTTACGATCTGTAAATACGCCTTCAAAACGAAATAAAAATTAATTGTATTTGCCTAAAAACAATTTGTGTTATACATATATTATGTATATATTTAAAAATATTTATTAAATGATATTTAATAAAAACGAGAAAAATACAATAATTGTTTTAACAATAAACGGTGATGCAAAAAAAATAACATATTTTCTATACATTTCACTATAGTCAGGCAAACAGGCAAGTAAACTTCCAGCCTTGTTGATATAGGGCTTGCATTTGTAAATTATGCACGAATTTATTAACGTAGATACAATATAATCATTGTACAAAGCACATCTCTCTTGGCTAAAGTGGATTATACAGTACATGTACATGGCTTTTCCATATCAGTATCTTAAAAATCAAACAAATAATTAATCATTGATATTTTAAATGTTAATCAATACATCAATATTTACTGATTATGAACTACTAATGTCGATGAGCAAATTGTTAACCGTTTAGTCCTTGTTATTGTATGTTATGTGGTAGTTTTTGGGTGGCAGAGGGTGTATACAGGTGGAAATGTTGTTTGTAACTAAAACAATCAATAAAATTCAGAACAAATGTTATTGGCCAGTGTCAGTAGGCCTTTTGATAACGTGTCCAGCATAATATTGTTTAGTTAGCTTTCCCCATTTAATTTTTGTAATTTAAATGTTACACGTATTCTAATTTCTATTCGTTTTCTTTTTAACTTTGAAAACGTCTTAATATGTTTATCTCCCTTCTCCATTTATGATCCCCAGTTTGTTTCTGTTTTTTGGATGTGGTAGCCTATTTTTTATCCACATATTTGACTTGCTATTTTATAGAGTACAAGCTATGTTTAGATGTTAAACATATTTAAAATTAATATTTGTGGTTTGATCACACATTTCTTTTGTTTTACCTTTCTGATATTCGGTACTGAATGTCGCTTATACTTTAAAAAATATTGATATCATTATAAAATGTTTGTTATTTGTCAGTCGCTTTGAGATTTTTTGGTTCTTTCTTGATTTTAATTTGTTTCGTGATATATCATGTGATGATTTACTATTTTAATTAATAAGCGATGCCGCTGGTTAGTATGAGTGCTAAATTGTAAATAATATTCTTTAAAATATTGTAATCTGACTTTTAAACACAAATAATAATAAAATTTCGAAAAAATCATATCAATTTTTTTAAACTACTGAAGAATAAATTAGTAATATAAGTCTCACCTTATTAGACCTTCGACCTTCAATGTCCACGACAAATCCAACTCCACAGGAATCTTTTTCATTGATGGGATCATATAAGCCTTGCTTTTCCGGAAAACTAGTAAAAGCCATTACGCAATATAATTAGGTTTTGATAAACAAACTTATTACAAGTATGGATTGTATATATTAAAAAACAGAAAGATTCAATAACGTTAGCCAAAGTTAGACACGTGAACAACAAGCAAAGGAGAGAGAAAGAAGAGAGACGAGATAGCCGATATAGACAGAGACAGAGAAGCTTATAGGAACAACATTTATTTACGCAAGTCACACAAGGGAACTACCCTATAAAACTATAAATAAACCAACGTGGCAGTTGTAATTATGGCTGCTGAATGTCATTGGTTGCTGAAAAACACGCTACTAATTCGTGTTTTAGTTGTGACTCAAGGTTGTATTTTAGGAATTCCATTGGTTGATGTATGAAATAGACTAAGTATATAACAAGATATAGCCGGTTGGAAAAGTATTGCTTTCTTGTTTTCTGTCTTTATTTGTTCTCTCTTCTGCCCTCTGTTATTATGTCATCACTCACTGTAGGTTTAGATGATCTTTATAAAGCGAGTAAATATTTTCCTGCTGATGATTTAACACTGCTAAGGCAGTCTTCGGATTGTTTTAAAGATTTTGACCTGATTGAGAATATAGATGTGGGAGATGAATACGTTGGTTCCTGTTCAACGGAAGAAAATTCGAAAGAAACTTGGTAAGATATATTTAACTTTGTAATAATTTTTATGTCCGGCTATAAATTTATATTATAATTTAATAATCAAATATTTTAAAATTTATCGAAAACGAGTCAAAAAATAATTTCCAAATAAATATAAGTAATGAGAACTCACCACGACCACGTTAGTAATTTCTACCTTTTATATTTATATAAATATATTTTATATACCTGTATATATTTATACACGACCTAATAGCAATATAGGGATATTGTATATAGGTCTCCTCACATAACAATTGTTTAGCATAACCGGACCATTCTTGATTTTTATTATATTATAAAATGCCCATTTTAATTTTAGTAATCTATACTACATAAAATTCGCTTGAATATGATGTGTAGACGCTAAGTAACAAATGATTTAACCCATTTCTATACCGATTAATTTTAAAAGCATTCACAATGTATTTTGCAAAAAATATCTCATTTATATTAATTATATTTATTTCGTTTCAGTGACAATTCCACTGAAGGAATTTTGGTCCCAGGTGCACTGCTAGTACATGACAAAACGCTGAATGTATACTACACAATAAAGGGAGTAGACGAAAGTGAATTTCCTGTAATTGGTAAGTTTCTTTATTGCTTCTTTTTCTGTAATTAAAGGCTACCTATATGGTAGCCCATTCGTTTTAATAATTTTACTAATGTCTTTTTTTAGAATGAAGCGAACACCGCCAATAATACCGTAAAACTATAATGTAAACAAAATTTTTATATCTAAAAATTCCTCACATACTTAAATAAGGTGTTTATTTCTTTTCAATCAGGAACTTATGTAGATGGCCAGATTACACCTGGCTTTCGCTATCGAGTTCGATACTGTGGTTCCGGAAAGGACATGTTCACGGAGGCTAAATACCTGGAGTCAATCGGAATTGGCTATGGCAAAAGAATCACTTTCAAGGGGGACACCCTGAACAACAATGAAAACTACTTCTGGTCAGACTCTGATCCTTCAGGCTATGCTTTTTCACACGAGGCTCTTGCTGTTGGAGACAAATTTAGTTTTGTATCTCAATCTGGCATGCAAGCCGGCTTGGCTACTGTGACAAGCGTCACCCGCGGTCAACAGGAGCTGTCTTCTCATGTTATTAATGACAATACGGTCAAGAAAATCAAGATTTACTTTACCTGCTCTCTCAAATTGGACACCAAAAATATGAGTCATCGTCATGTTTCTTTCGTTTCTAATGTTAACTTTGAGGGAACTGCACTTTTGATGAAACGTAAGAGCTCACGCTCAGCGACTGTGCAATGCATTGAATGTATCCGAGATAGATTCAATCAAAAGTTTACTCTTTTCGCTATTTAAGCTTTAATTTTCCATTATCGATGCCATTAACAACTTTCATATCTAACTTTCTGTGGTTAAACAATTACTATTTGTATGCTATCTTTCTTTTCAATGTTGATGCCATTGAACATTTTTTGTTACTATTAGTATAATACTTTTAAATAGATCTTAACGTATATTTATGTAATTGTGAATAGTTATAATATTTTTTCTCGTGTCTTGCAACGTATTTTAATTTTGTAATTAGTGCAAATACATATTACGTATCAAAAATGTATATGGTTTCCATAATTCTCATGTGTATTTTAATAATAATGTTTTTTTAACACAACAATTATTTTATTTTTTAAAAGTACTAAATGTTAATTTTGTTATATGACTTTAAACAATTTCTTGTTTTTCCCATTTACATTATTACAAAATATTAATCTTACTGAATACGAGAAGTTAGTAGCATTTTTATTCCATTACTTTTCTCTCAAGCATGACTTGTCATGTTTTCTAGATTGATGTTACAAGTGTGTTTAAATTTATCTTAGCTCTGTATCTAAGAGGTATGATTATGTTTTTTGATTTACAAATTAAGTTGAATTCCTATTCAAAGTTATCATGAATTATTACGTAGCCCTATTTTAAACCAGTATTGGCAGTTTTAGAGCCAACTTTTTTCAATTCACTAATTATTCTAGAAAGTGAGATAATAGACTTGAAATTTATTGAACCACGCCCTCATCATTTTATGGTAATCTCTGAAATGCAAAATATATGCATAGCATAGTTGAAGGATTACAGCCTTCTTTTTTAGCTGCAGAATCCAACTATATAGCTACGGCCTAAGGACAGAAGGGAAGAAAGTAATGTTTAATACCCTTGCTTGTAGCCAATGCATAATTTCTGTAATAGACAGTGAATGAGTCACACTGTCCCCTTCTTAGTTGAATGATTAGGCTGTCGATACAAACAATTCGGTCACCAGTTTAATGTTTCTTTTAAGCATAACAAATATTCCTCAATGAACAGGGTTAGACACCAACTATGAAATAATGTATTCGCGTTTTTTTATTTGAGGGTTTCGAATAAGTCCCCTTTTGAGCTGGGAGAGGGGAGTATTTTGGTTTATAAAAGAGAGAAGGGTGAAACCCTAACTATATAAACAATAAAAAAGCAAGTCTTATTGCTTATAGGGCAGATTCAATTTAAAAGCACATAATTCAAATAATATATATGGCACATCTAGCATAATGTAAACATTGAGATGCGGTCTAAAAGGATAACAAATATTGAGGTATGGCCCAAAGACTCGATATTAAGGGTGTCATAAGAGACCTTAGGTCACTTTAAACAGTCGAGAGAGGCGTCAACTATGTTGAATATAACTAACAATTGGTCATCTCAATGTTTGCATCAAATTTCGATACATCTTAGTTGTTAAAAAAAATGAAATTAGTATATTTTAAAAGGCTAACGTGCCAGGTGGGTAAACCGGTTTAAAATATATAAGTTATTTAATATATTTCAGTGGTAGGTTTTTCAGATTTTATTAGATGCGTCGCATTTGAATTGGAGAGTAGCATGTAGTACATTTCATAAAATAAATATGTGATACTATTACTTTAAAATTGCATACAGTGTACACTATATAAAACTAAATGTTTGTTTGTAGTGACTATACGTACCTCTTTTTGTATTACAAAATATGTAGTTCATATTTTAAGCGTCTCGTTTGAGAAGATTCTTAGCAAAATATATTGTCAATAACAGTAGTATGGAACATCTCTTTCTGCATAACCCCCCCCCGTGACCTTGACCGATTTTTATTTTTTTTGATGACTCACC
>JAUZND010083309.1:0-15840 GCA_034780555.1 Coelogynopora nodosa | reverse complement strand
CACTTTCGTTTATTAATTGATATTACGTCATTAATACAGTTTCGATTTGTTCTTCAATACAATAAGCTTATACTACTACTATTCAATGTCATTTATTTGTGATTGTAACTGTAAGTACCGAATCAAATTTTAAGATCAAAATGTTAACCTATATTCATGCTTACCTTGTTATAACATCTAATTATATTAACCTCGTGTAGTGTATTTTGTTGTTATTATGATGTTCAAAGATTGATAAATCATACTCGTGATTAATAAACTCGTGAGCACCGATTTTTCGTGAATAAAGAAAAATTAATATTTTAAAGTAGTATGAAAATGATGATTTCTACAATAGGTATAATCATTTTGCGCGGAAAAACGAATTGGAACAAATCTTATTTCAAACAATATTATTTAATTATCTAGTTTCGGTAAATTATAAAATGGATGCTTAATATGATTTTTTCTCAAAATTAAAATAATATTTTTCGTATATCTTTCACTATCTAAAATAGCAGCTTATATTTAAATTACATTAGATTTTTGGATGTTACATTTATTTCTGGAAAATTTGTATGATATTTATTTTCGAACAAACAAAATCGACTTTTTTATTAAAAAATGTTATAGAAAATTGGCCTGAAAAGGCAACGTAATAAATACAAAATAAAATAATTATAAATCAATGTACCAAAAATGTTTATTTTATTTTAGTGAAATAACATCTGTGGAATATAATACATCAAAAAACGTTGTTGTATTTTTGTGTCTTATTACATAAATATCAAGAATTAGCTGAGGCCCGATATCTCGTTCCAACTATTTTACGAGACCCTATAAAAAGGTGAAAATGTATTCAGTAGTCCCGACAATAAACCATTAGCAAAAACATACCGATATATAATTTTATTATAAATCTTTAAGATAGACTATAAAATTTAATTATTAAAAAACAAAATAAGGACCAAATAATTATGCTAATATGATCACAAAAAAAACATTTCTGTAACTGTTAGGCGGGGTATCCACGTTGTACTAGGGAGTCTTCGAAAAGAAGTCAAGTGTTTTCTCTTGGCGTTTTCCATAGTGCAGCGCGGCATGTCTTGAGTATTCGTTTCGGGCGATGTTTAGTTTCGATTGTGTTCGGATTGCAGACAGTGCGGGCGGAAATTGATTCTTATTGATTCTTCTTCTGGCGGAATTCGAACGTATGACCTCCATCCGTGCTGGGGACTGTGAAGTCGACGTGCGAGATATTGCAATACTGTAATTCATAGGATAGTTACATATTAAACATACTTCCTACTGAATTTATCCTCATCAATTAAAATATATATATATATAACTACTTATATAATATACTTTTTTTATTAAAAAAGGCATTTTAAGAAGGTATAAATAAAAACATTATAAAATATAACTGGTTTACACACTTGCAAAATACAACATTTATGATAAAATCATCGATTCTTATCTTGTTTTAGCGCGCCAGGCTACCGCCCCAGCGTACTGATATTTATCTTTATCGTTGTTGAGTAGCCTGCAGCGCAATCGAATCAGTCTTACTGTTGATCTTCGGTAGATGAGGCGTTTTTTAAATTTTTACTGCCTAGCTTGTAGGAGTCGATAGCATGATGCTGTTGCAAAATATCGATCAAAGCAAACACATTCGGATGAGATCAAATAATTTTTCCGTTCAAAGTAGAGTGCCACGACTCCGGATATATTGTCAAATGCGTCCATATTTCAATAGGAAACCGGGCTACCATGTTGTTAACCCAGGTTGTCGTGAAGTAGTCCATGAACTGTTGAGCTGGAGCATCTGGACTTTGAGCCACTTCGTTCATGGCTTGAGGAGAAGGGCTGTCGCTCGTTGGTTAGTTCAGGTGAGATCCCCGTCAGAGGAGTCGAAGCCAATACGGCCAAGGGAGGCCTCCCCATCCCGAACACCCTGCTAGGTGCTGCCAGGTGATGCCAGGTACTGTCAGGCGCTGCTAGGTTCCCCAAGGTGCTACCAGGCACGTCAGTGACTTAATAAACTCACCGAATATCTCACAACGTATAACTAACTTAGACAACCAGCTATTTATATTTTTAAAATTGTTGTTTTATATCTAACTATATTATCATACATTCAGTTATTACTTCGTCAGTAATATGCATGTTAGTATATATATATATATTGAAAAATATATACATTATTCTATTCTATTCAACAACATTGAAATTGTATTACAATAAAAACTCAGAGCCATGTGTCCGAGAAAGTACTCGGTATAAACCATGTAATTGTCAATAAATATGCCTCAGAAAATAGTAATTTGATCAAAAACATTATAAATACATTACAAACAATAAAGAGTTTTCAAGTAGAATGTTAGAAATGGCTACTAGAAATGAATTAAGTAGCATTTTGTTGAATAAGACAGAATTTCAATAAAATTTATTTTTTAATTATATTTATTTTTTAGAAATAGAACTCAATATACTGAACTTTGTACTGACTTAATTTTTGTTTTTCGTTTTCATTTTCCGTTTATCGTATATAACATATATACGTAATAATATATATATATATAACATATATATACATAATATGATACACGATATATAACAGTATATCACCCACTATATATTAGCCTATAAGTAGTACTGATAGAAAGAAAGGCAGTAAATATGTAGATATTGTGGGTTTTTTCTAATTGGAGGGATTCTGTTATTTATGGAGAATATACAGTGCATTTTATTGTAAATATATTTACTTGAATTGTTCAATGAAATCAATTCAATAAATGCATTTGATGTCAACTTTCTTTCATTATTTTTTCAATCAAAATGTATCCATTTGACATCTAATATCCATTTTCTTTTATTAATATTTTCAATCAAATATTTTATTTGTTTTATAGTAATTTTACGATGAAAAGTCAACGAAATGTAATAGCTTTAAAAATTTTATTTTTAAAATATTATTTTACTACGTCATCATTTATCTAAATTTATTAAAATTAATTAATAAAGCCACAAAACATCTGGGAGAACTTTAACTAAACGTTATATTATATCACATAGACAATACACACTTGTCGAGTTATTTTTTTCGCAAAAATTTAATAAGTAATTTTTATTTTTATGACCTGATTACGTCATAAACTCCAGTTAGGAAAACTATAGCAAAATAATAATATATATGCCATATATTGACACATATATGCTATAACGTTTGATCAATGCAACAAATTGACTTTATTCTTTTTGCATAGGATTCCAGATCACGATATCTGTAATAATTATGTCTATTTTATTATTATACTACCTATGTAAACAAGTTATAAGTAGTATGAATGCTATTTCAGAATTATAGTAATTTACTGGGTATTTTAATAATTAATTTTATTATTCAAGTTAAATAAATGTATATATTTTACGATAAACTTTTTTTGGCTCCTTATATCATCGGCTAGTAAGATAACCCAGGTACGGGGAGTATAACACAGTTCAACAATAACACAATTTTCCCTGGCATGTTAAAATATTTGAAATTATATTAATTATATTCATTTATTTAGATAAAGTGTTTTAGCCACTGAGTAAAAAAAATCAGGGTCATACATTACATCGTTCAATAAAAAATGGAAGAAGGGTTAAACACTCTACCCTACATTGTACATTGTTACGAGGTAAAAGAAAACATGAATATATGAAGTGACGGAACGGTTAGTAAAAGTTCAAATAAAAAATAAAACCCTTCAAAAAAATGAAGAAACAACAAAGATTTTTAATAAATAAACTATGTATTTGGGTCGACTGACCCTTCTTCAGCGTTATAAAATATGATTCAATTTAGATTATACATTTTATAATATGAATTAAAATATGAATTTAAAATATTCACTCAAAATTATTACATATTCAAATATTACAAGAATTGATTAATTGATGCAAATTATTATTTTTTATCATTTATCAATAACAATCATAAAATAATTTTGTAATTTGTCCTCCCTCGCTATTAATACGTCAATATTTTATAACTCTGAAGAAGGGTCAGTCGACCCGAATATATAGTTTCTGTAGTTCTTTGTTGTTTCTTCATTTTTTCTGAAGGGTTTTATTGTTTAGGTAAAATGAAACAGTCGTTACATCTTTTACCTCGTATGGTCTGTTATTAGCATTCCCAAAATTAAAGTAAATTAAAATCATCATATACTGTACTGCGACTGTACAAATTTAATTAATTAATATCTTCTTAATAAAATGTTTGTGTCTATAACAGGATTCCTTGTAGCTATTTCAAGTAATAGATACTTCCTTACAATGCCAATACTTGTAGGACGATAGTGTTTGTTTGGCAGTGTTAAGTTTATTCACATATTTTATGAGATATAGTATGGTAACGTTTGTTTTGCGTGCAAATAACTGCATCAATTTATGTGAAATGACTCTCATGTTTACATTTAAAATGAATTCCAAAAATGCACTCTATCTTCGCTATAGTCTTGATCATATTTTAATTTTGTTTTCATTTTCAAACTGCGATTTTGTCGATAGAAACGCGAAATCCACATCACGTGATCAGTTTCTTTTTAATCTTTAGTAACAATTCAGAACAGTCTGCTCTTACCGTAAATCAAACAATGCATACATGACGTGGATCAATATTATCGTCTAATTGTAAAATATATCGACTATATAGCTTGTATTAAAAGAGTAATTAAAACTTTCTGGCCAGAAAGAAGGTGAAGATCGTTAAACAAGATGCCGTATTAAGTCCGAATCAAGAGTTCTACGCACGAAATGTTTCAAACAAAATCGGTGGTTTAATGTGATTCAAATGAAAGCATTTGAAAATATATGAAAACCCTTGTTTCCCGTTTTTGTTCTCTATTTTCTTAACATTTTTAAATTCATCCTACCAACTACATTCAGGGGTCAATTGCATAATCAATTATAATTATTTGCTAATAATATATTAGCTATTTGCTAATAATATTACTTATTTGCTAATAATATTACTTATTTGCTAATAATATATTAGTTATTTGCTAATAATATTAGTTATTGTCTAATAATATTAGTTATTTTCTAATAATATTAGTTATTTGCTAATAATATTAGTTATTTGCTAATAATATTAGTTATTTGCTAATAATATTAATTATTTGTTAATAATATTAGTTATTTGCTAATAATATATTAGTTATTTTCTAATAATATTAGTTATTTTCTAATAATATTAGTTATTTTCTAATAATATTAGTTATTTGTTAATAATATTAGTTATTTGCTAACGATATTATAGTTATTTGCTAATAATATATTAGTTATTTGCTAATAATATATTACTTATTTGCTAATAATATATTAGTCATTTGCTAATAAAATATTATTTATTTGCTAATAATATATTAGTTATTTGCTAATAAAATATTATTTATTTGCTAATAATATATTAGTTATTTGCTAATAATATTTTAGTTATTTGCTAATAATATTTTGTTGTTTTTCTTGCGATATATTAGTTATTTGCTAATAAAATATTAGTTATTTGCTAATAAAATATTAGTTATTTGCTAATAAAATATTATTTATTTGCTAATAATATATTAGTTATTTGCTAAAAATATTTTAGTTATTTGCTAATAATATATTAGTTATTTACTAATTAATTTTATTATTTATTTGCTAATAATATATTAGTTATTTGCAAATAATATATTAGTTATTTGTTAATAACATATTAGTTTTTAGTTAATAATTATTAGTTCTGATAAAATGGTTATTGGCTTATCGTTATATATAGTCTAATCGTTATTAGCTAATAAATGGATATATATAATGCGTTATGCGCCACAGCCATTACGGAGTTTTACATTTATACTAAGATAATAATAATGTATGTAAATTATTTTCATCTATGTATGTAAATTGTTTAGCCTAATGTTAACCATATCTTACCAAAATTAAGTAAATAACCTTATTTAAGTTATTCTTATAATTAGTATTATATTCTTATATAATCTAATAATATCTAATAATAAAATAATATCTAATAATAAAATAATATCTAATAATAAAATCTAATAATATCTAATATTATATATTCTTATAATTCTTAGTAATTTTCCTATAATATATATATATATATTGCTATTGATATATATATATTGTATATACACTAAGTAAACCTGCCATTATCCACCGGTTAATAACAGTAAAGAATATTTTATTTAGAAAGTTTGATGATAACAAAGACGTGAAAAGGAAGAAGGTCGAAGTAGTGGGAAGAAATTTAGAAATTTTACACTAACTTTTAAATATTTGTAAAGGTCAAAAAGAATACAATTACGTAACACACTCCCGGGATATCGTACACTGCAAAACAATGACTCACGATTTGTCTAATATTACTATATAGTATAGCAGCTATTTAAATTATTTATATATTCGTATATATCTAAAATTAGATATATCTAAAACTGTTTAGTCATTATCAATATCTAAGCAATACTTATTTTGAAAATATAAATGTCCCTATCTTATATAACTGATTTTTTCAAAAATGTAATTTTGGCTTTACTTACTAAAAATTTGATATTTATCATTATTCGGCTAATGATATTTGTTTGTAATTTACATGTACAAAAATTGTATAAATCTAAATATAAGTAATTTGTGGTAGTGTCTTATTCGTGAAATTCAAAATTAAAAGTTGAAAACTATTCAAAATTTTTTAATTTAAGGGCGTACAAGGCTTACTAAAGTGATACGAGAGATTAAAATCAAATAATGACCTAAATGTAAAAAATATCAATAATCAATTTTCCAGTTTGAGACATAGCATATATGATGCATACCCAGGAGAAAAGGAATAATTTATAAAATAATTAAATTTGGTTGGGTGGCAATATTTTAGGGCATAAATGCCTACTACAATACACTGTGAAGAATAAAATATGAGAAAAACTAAAGGAATTAATCGATTCATTAACAATACATTTTACTCGAACTTGCCTCCTTGCCTCCTTAATCACTGTCTCTATTATATATTACTATCTTTATCACTTTCTCTATTAAGCATAAAATTAATCATGTTTTCATCGATGCGAAATCGTTCTTTGTGTTAATTTTCCGGTAAATTAAAATCTAATTTTCGCTTAAAAACTCTTTCCTTAATTTGAATCTCTTCACATTTACTATGTTTATTACTGCTACTATCCATCACAACTACTAAATATGAAGTCCATGTATAACCCCGGTTAAATTATAAACGTGACAAAAATCGTTAAACAAAAAGCATAAAAGTTGTTCTCATGGATCAAGGGCATAGTTTATTTTAGTATTGCGTTGAAGGGTGTAGTTGATTCGTTTAAGTATAAAATTAACAATCTTTTCAATGGTGGGAAATAGTTTTTTTATGTTCATCTTCCGCAAATTAAAATTTACTCTTCGCTTCAAAACTCATTCCTAACTTTGAACCTATTCCAAATGGCTGTCTCTATTACCGCAACTATCAGGCTCGACAACTACAAAATCGATGTTTATTAAGATAATTTGGAAAATAACTTTTAACGATTATTTACGGATTAGCTAGTACATCTTAATAGACTTATATGCAACAAGATTTAATATAAAAAGATACATTAGGCTTATTAGATTATTCTTTAATAGTCATTACTTTTATTAGCTAATAAGATTATATGTAACAGTTGAATTATATCAACATTTTTATTCAGACCTTTCAGAAGTTAAAAAAGTTTTACTCAAATTGCAATGAATGACGGTCTAGGCATCTTGTCATATTTAAATTGAGTAACAAACCATGGTTTTTATTAATTCAATGACGTCACAGATATTATTACCTCGTACGAAAACATCCGCTTATTTTATCTATGCGATTGTATTAAATGGTAATATAATTAAAACATATACAACATTTTCCTTATAATCATAAAATGGATTAAAAATAACAAGCATCTTGGCTTTTCTTACTCTGTAAAAATGTGACCAAAAGGTCATTGATGGGGAATTTGAAAATGTGCTTATGGACGAGTGTCCGCATCAAGCGCAACTGAATGTGCTTTTTAAAATTATTTTCCAGCTATCACAATATATCGGAAATAGTATATGTATGTATATATTTAATAATGGTTCTAAATATACGAGTTTTTGACAGCGTACAATTCGAAATATTTTAGATAAATCGTATTTTCTTTTTTAATATTTTCAATCTACAGAAACAAATACTACTATTATATATATTACTAATAAAAATAATAAAGTGTAAAGACAAATACTATTAGTCCTTAGTAATAAATCATTCATCATTAGTAATAAATCAATAATCAGTTTGAATTGTCATTATACCGTTTTCTTAAAATGTTATAAACTTTGAAAATACAACAATTTGCGACTTTGTCGCTACTACTTACATTACTAAATTAATCATTGATTCATTGTTTGTAGCTAATTTTAAATGTTTTTGTATTGCAAAATAATATAAATTAAGCATTCATTTAAATTATAATTTAATACTAATTACTTTGTAATGAAAAATTAATTTATACTATATTCAAATTATAAACTAAATTTTTATAAAAATAATGACTTAAAGAATGATTATAACTAGTAATATTTTAATAGCTGAAATAAATACAACTTATTAATAATTTAGATTCATATTACCAGCTTGATTTTCACACAAATCAGGCCAGCGGTGCAATATTTGTTTGCTTTTTATGATATTTAATTAGAATCTCATAAGCAATGTGATGCTAAGTAGGCTTTGGTTGAAATTTCGCTACCAATGAGATATAAAAAACAGTTAGTTATAACAAAGTTACATTTTCTTAATGAAAACTTTACTTCCTATTAATTATAGATACTAAAATATGTCGAATATTATCATCAAATAACAGAAGGGTATAATAGATCGTGAATTGTAATAATGGCTTTTACTAATTTTACTAATTTTACTAATTTTACTGTGTCGAAAGATTTCACAGGTAACGTCGAGATGATTCGATACTGTTGAACGGCCTTTCTAATTTGTTTAGTGCTCAGGAGTGTGGTTTTTTACGGGAACATTGTTCACAGAAGTGTATTGCAAAATGTTCTGAAATTCAATAGCGAAGTTTCGTGATCTAGTAATATCAAGTGTTACCTTCTACATATATATCATATTGTAATATACAAAAGCACCTCTATTGCGTGATTTTTTGTGTAATGAATGACCATAAGCAAAGATTCAAAGCTTTGTAAAAAATAATGTTTAATTAGGCGTTCATATTTTAGAAAAACACTTGTCCCACAATACAGGCATTGAAAAGTTAAAATGTTCGGCAAAGGATTAACAAATTAAAAAGATTACACAAATTGTTGCATTCATTATATTTGCATATATGAAAAGAAGATTTTTGCTTTTACTTGGTTAAAAAAGATTTATGTGGATGACATAAAATTATTTACTTTTAGCGAAAGATATGATGAATAATGTGTTAAATAATTTTTCCTTCACTTTATGATTTAGTACAATAATAAATGTGTATTATAAAATCGTTCGATGTTGCAAATTTTACCAAAACATATTTTAATTTTTAATTAAAATATATAAATGTTAGACAATTATATGATCTCGGTAAATACAATTAATATTATTTTTATCTAAATGCTTCATTTTCATCATAAAAAGGTATGGTAACTAAAAGTGTATATATACACTTTTTATAAATGTTCCAAAATATACAATTCCTTAAAAATGAATAAATATTAAAATAGTGTTGGATAAAAAATGTTATAATTCTCATCTAACAAATCAATTGAAAAAATTACGAGATTTTTTAATTATTTCTGAGGAAAGTATTAAAAAACAATAAAACCAACATCTTTATACATGTTTATAATTCAACTCTTTGTTGAAAATTTTAAACAGTTATTCAATATATGTTATTATGTACATATATGTCACATATTACGCAAGTCATAGTTCCTAAATGAAAGATTTTTCATTTAAAAATTTCGTATTTGTATCAATTTACACCGTATCATTTTATATTGTGAAGTCGTATTCAAATACTAACCATCGCTCCTATGTTCCGTATTCAAATACTAACCATCGCTCCTATGTTCCATATTCAAATACTAACCATCGCCCCTATGTTCCGTATTCAAATACTAACCATCGCCCCTATGTTCCGTATTCAAATTAATACTAACCATCGCCCCTATGTTCCGTATTCAAATACTAACCCGCTCCTATGTTCCGTATTCAAATACTAACCCGCCCCTATGTTCCGTATTCAAATACTAACCATCGCTCCTATGTTCCGTATTCAAATACTAACCCGCCCCTATGTTCCGTATTCAAATACTAACCCGCTCCTATGTTCCGTATTCAAATACTAACCATCGCTCCTATGTTCCGTATTCAAATACTAACCACCCTATGTTCCGTATTCAAATACTAACCTGCCCCTATTTTCCGTAAACATAACTTAGGTCATTTATCTAGGGGTCCACATAGAACACAAAAGCATTATTAGTAATCATTTCTGTACTCACATATTGTTGTAGGTCTAATTAATAAGAACAAGGTTTATAAATTAAAAGAAACATGTTAATTATATATACATTGTTTGTGGATAAAAAAATGTCTGTGTTATCAAAATTTATCAATACCTGAACATATCCATTTCTATCATTAGAAATATTTACCTTTGTACTCTGGGTAGAAAATATCTTTCTGTAAAACAATGGTAACAATTAATTTAAATAATCTATAAATTATAGCCATTGTTTATTTGGTTTACATTCAACTGGCGTGAACAAGCGCTATATGGGGTTCTTGAAAAAGAATTTTACTAATATTAAAAAATATAGTGTACTTATTAAATTATAAAGTTATGCACTACATAAATGTATATCCTGCTAGCTGTACAAATATGTACATTGTTCTTTTTTAATTTATTATACGATATATAGAATTATATCCTAAATAAGTCTTTTTTAAATATCAATCTAAGCAATAATAATATCCATAATTATTAAATCTCTGGTTCTATTAGCTAAACGATTTAAAATTAAACTTTGTCACCTAATAAATATTGATTTCTAATATGCATATTTAATATGTATCGTTTAATTCTTTTAGTATTGTTTGAAAAAGGAATTAGCCGAAAATACATTATTTTTACCATTTATTTAACGATTATATTCTTCACTTTTATATTATTTATATTAATAATATTTATTTTACTTTTATATTCTGCACATGTATTTTTACCTATAATAACGAACCCACAAATCATCACATAATTACAAAATATCATTTTTATGTTGCTAATTATACATAGTATTTAAAAATATCCATTTTTGATTTTATGTGATTTTTATAAGCAGTCTTTGCTAAATTTATTGTGAGCTTCAGATTATTTAATTATCATTAATAAAGATACACTTTAAATAAATAAATCAATTAAAAAACAACATTCAAATTATCAGTTTTTTAATGTAACTATTACAATAATTTCAGTATAATTTTGTTTTCCGTGAAATTATTTGAAATAAATTGTTAACAAATAAATTTTCATCAAATGTTCCAAAATCAATTATTTGTTAGATGTATATAAATATATATTGAATTTGTCAGTTGACTATTAAACAATTTGTTAAATAAAATTGCATTTCATCCTTATAAATTATTTAACTAATAATGTCAATAAATTTTGATAATCATATATTATTTCTTTCATTAAAACAGTCTTTGCATTAAATATATAAAACATATTGATTTTAGGTAAAATCCATATTAAGTGTAATTAAGTATCTCACATGTAAATTATAAATTTCAACACTATCAAAACATTACGTGTTTATTAGTAAATATTGATTATTGTGGTGAAAACACACAGATAAACTCGAAAAATAATAAATTGTAACTTTTTACATATTCGTCATTTATAGTTCCAATTGAATAGTTTGCAATATATACGTATATGAACAATTTATCTTTTTGTAAAATTGATATTTGAATCTATTTTTAATGTTTTCAATATATATCTGAACAATTTATATTTTGTAAAATTGATATTTGAACCTATTTTTATTGTTTGCATTATTATTTACATTGATATAACATATTTTTTAATATTCTTACATTTGGTTATGAATACATTTATTTTATATGCATATTTACTTATAATGTGCATTCATTTATTGAATCATTACGCTAAAAGGTAATTGTTATGTTGCATTCTATAATATATACACGAAATTAAACAAATACGAGTACATGACGTTTTACTTTTTCTCGTTATTAATTATATCAATATCAATTAATTGAATTATAAATTTGATTCTGTTCGTTTGCTAGTTCGTATTTGTCAATTATTGAGAACATTTTAACTTTGTCAGTAATGTTTGGAACATGATCATATTTCTTATTATATTTAATTTGATTTAATATATAAAATAAATAAGAAAATAACTTTTATGTGAAGGAAAACAAAAGTTTTTTTTCTTTGATTTGATTAATTTTCATTAATAAAAATTAGTTAATTTAATTAAACAATAATTAATAATAATCACTATTTAAAAAAAATATTGTTTGTGTTTCCTTAAAAAATAGTAGGCCTTAATTATCTTTACCATTGCATACCTATTTTGAAATATATATATATATAATTGTAATACTTATACTTATGTTCTAAATATTTGACAAAGTTAAAATTCCTCATCAACTGACCAACTATACATTTGATTAGTTTAGATGTTAAATTTCAAGAAGTACAAGTAAAGCATTGAGTGTTTCATTGTTTGCTTTATAATTTGGGCAGTTTTAAAAAGTTTTACAATTTTTCATAAGAGCATTTTCTTCATAAGGGTTTATTTTTTACCGTTATATATAGGTTATGACAATGTAATTACACATGAACAAATTTTGCAACCGTTACCTTTTTTTCTAAATTTAGTGATTTTTTACATCTGCTAACAAATTTTAATATTAAATGTCTAACTTTAAAAGCAATCAGGTTGATTAAATTGACAACAGCTGGAATAATCGCCAAAATAATCATCAAATAATAACCAAAAGAGATTGTATCCACCGTGTAAATACGATTGGTTCATAGTATATGCTCCAATTGGAGGAGTCAACCAGGAAGTAATGAGGCTATTAGTACAGTTTCAACACAGTGTAAACAGAAACGTTATTTCAAAATATTAAACTCTATTGTCACAATAATGACTATAACGTTTGTTTGTATTTTCGTTGTATTCATCCAACTTGTTGCCAGTATCAAAATAGGTAAGTTCTGTCTATTAATGGGTACCTGTAAACACCTGTTTCGAAGTAACTTTGTTTGTGTATTCGGAGAACACACATTTAAAATGACCAAGGGCGCCCTAAACATTCAAAATAAACTGTAAAAGTTAAGGGTGGAAGATCCACTTTTTCTAATTATTTAGTATTTGACTTATTTAGCTTCAAAAGAGTCAGAACCATGATCATATTTTGAAATAAAAAGTGAAATTAACTAGATAACGATTACCGTGCTGATGAAATGTAGTGTCAAAGTCTAACTCAATAGTTACTTAAAATCAAGCAAGACCAAGTATAAACCGCTTTCGAATATTTTTTATATGAGTTTTAATTAAATATAATATATACATATTTATAATATCAGCATGAACTGAATCAATATTAATAATAATAATATTTATTTAACGACAATTTAAGTAATATCAAAGTCGGTCAAGGGCCATGATTCTGGAGCAGTGAGTAGTTTATGAAGTGCGCCCACTTCACCAATGACTCTGAAAGAGTCACGGTCACTCACATTTGTCATACCATTTACTCACTTCACCAAACGAACCCATTAAGGGTCGCTAACTATTGACTAGCACATCTGATAGCCAGGAACAGGAGAGCCCAAGGGCGGGCTCGAACCTGCTCCGAGACAACAACCTTGGCATCCACAAACCAGCATCTTAACCACTCGGCCATCCCATTCCCAATCAACTTACATTAAATACCGTCTTTTATATTAGGTTAATTTAAACTAATATATAATTATTATCAAGGCACTGTACATAGATTGTCCGATAAACCTACAAGACCCACAAAATGAACTTTTTGAGGATGAATCAGACATCCAAATGCTCAATATTCTATAACTTTATTGGTTATGAATAAATACATCAAGGTTTATTGGACACATAAATAGACTATCGGACAACTAAATCCTTATAATACAACAGAATAATTAAAATAATTTTTTTTTCATTTAAACAATTAATCGCTAAATGTGAAACGATATTAGAAGATTATTTATTCAATTTATATCGTCCAACTAAAATGTCTTAATAAAACATGAACTTATTATATCTTCATACAACGATGTCCTCCTGTTTAGGATCAATAAAATGTATCGCGACATAAACAAATCTATATATTCAAATTATTGTTTGATTTCGTTTAACTACAGCATATTCCGGTTAATAAAAGTTCATAAGTTGATTACATAATTTTAGCTTTTTTAAAAGTAACAGTATTACTACGTATATATGTTTTGTTATTACATACATTATAGTAATACATAATTATTTTGTTTGGAATATGTCGAAGTTATCTCGTAATCTAAACAAACTAATTAAAACTAAACACCGTTGGTTGCTGATGTAAAATAAATTATCCAAAGAGCCCACAATATACATATTACATAAAAATTGATATTTACTTCTACAAAAATTAAAAATCCCATCACAACAATAGAAAAGGTTATTCAAATATAAAGCATATCTATTTGTTATAATATATACAACCCCAATCAACTAATAACGTATATTTAGTTATTACGGCATAACATTAACCAACAGGACCATTTTAGCCGACAAAAACACACTGTATGAAAGATTAACCGTAGCAACTGGAATAAAACAAAATAAATGAATTGTTAACGTCGACAATGACATGATCGAGACATGACAAGCAAGCCGATGAACCAAAATATGAAGAGATCAATTCATTTGAATACCGCATAACCGCCTACGTCGATCTTATTGTGTGCAAATATAATAAATGTTAGGTTTGCAGCATTGTGTATGATCTGTTCTCATTAGTAAGGCAGACTGTAAAATAGTGTTGTAACATAAATAAATATATAAACAAAGCATCGGCTCCCGAGGGCATTCAGAAAAATAGTTCCGAAATTTAATGCACTATTATTATGCCATGAATATTTATATATAATAATAAGTTAATTGGGTTGATTGCTAAATAGCCCTTACACAAAAATACGTTAAATTAATACCAAAAATTATTATTTAGTTAAATTTGTATGTATGTCAGATATCAGCATTACATAGATTTAAAATGTAGCTTAATATTTAACTTTATACAATAGACATAACAATTTAAAGAAATACTTGAAGATATACAATATATACTCACCATAAATTAGCACTGGTGACATTATTTAATCTATAACTCATTAAATAATAAAAAAATACATATTTATCATTCTGAAGGTTATTGCGTAAAGAAACAATATTTTAAAGATTTACACCAGCAAGTTTTGCTCGTTTTAAGTGGTTCTTACGTTCAAAGTGGTTCTTACGTTCAAAGTGGTTCTTACGTTATTCTTTGCTCGTTCAAAGTGATTCTAACGTTATTCTTTGCTCGTTCAAAGTGGTTCTTACGTTATTCTTTGCTCGTTCAAAGTGGTTCTAACGTTATTCTTTGCTCGTTCAAAGTGGTTCTTACGTTATTCTTTTATTCTTTGCTCGTTCAAAGTGGTTCTTACGTTATTCTTTGCTCGTTCAAAGTGGTTCTTACGTTCAAAGTGGTTCTTACGTTATTCT
>JAUZND010083298.1:0-15841 GCA_034780555.1 Coelogynopora nodosa | reverse complement strand
AAAATAAATGGGCCTACCCCCCCCCCCCCCCCTCCACGTACGAAGGGTTAAAGAAGAAGAGAGAGACTAAAGAATTAAGGTATTATGGACAAGATGGAGACAACGATATTGTTAACTATTACTCCGAGTATATTGAGCTTATAAATGATTGAAACTCTGCATTATAAAGTCGTCCAATACCACAGATAATGACCTCTATAAGGTTTTCAAAGCAACCGATGGTTACGGTATCAACTAATGTCCAAGATTATCCCTACAATTGCTTCTAGAGCTGAATTAAGAGGGAAGATTCACGACTCATAGTGGCAAGGCCACTGGTAGTTCCCAATCGCAAGTCTCTATTTTCCCACACACGTATCGATTGGCAACTGCCAACTTACTTTTAATTTCATTATAATATTAAATATCGCCATCATAATATTAAAGTCATTCTCGTTGATTCTTGTTTCATTATTCATATCATTATATATATATCACGCATTCATTATTCAATGCCTCCTGTGCTATGAAAACGTTAAAGGGTGGCAATTGCTATTGCGCTTATTGAAAGTGAAAGAAAGTCAAGAAAATGATGGGGGGACGAAAGAATGGCTAAAAAGTATACCAAGCAGTTGTCATATGAACTTATTACGGGGGAACTACCAGTTGAAGAGCCGGGGGATTTAATGTGTTATAATATTGATTAACGATTTTAAGAATATGTCGAATTTGTTAAGTTCGATATATTTTATCGTTAATAAATATCTGAAGTTTTAATACAAAGGGGTGTTTTAAATTTAAGTATCAAAAATCCCTTGGCAATATGTTTGAATAATTAAATCAAATATTTAAGAATTGACAACGGCAAATTCTAGTTGTTCATAAAATAATCAGATAGATATCGGATCAGACGTAAAAGTTATGTGTAAGTAGATATATCATTTTGATTATAAAATATATGTATCTCTACACAATTTATTGTTGTTTATCATAATTGTTATTGGGACTTTTCCTAATCATTTCCTAGAAGCCAAATAGAAGGTACAAGCCATTGGTATTTCTTAAAATAAGAAGCCAACAATGTTAACATTTCATCAAATCATTCAAAAATCAATTACAAAATACTTTCAAAACGATATTTTATTTAATAGCATAGATTAGTATAAGTAAAATAGAAAAACAAAGCCTTGCGACTGAGTTATTAAAATAAAACGTAATATTTCGTTGTAAAACAACCTCTTCAGACGAAGTAAGAATACTGTATTCTTATAGGGAAACTATATCTTATTAAAACATAGATTAGTACATGTCATTTATTCTGTGCATACTATCTAATGAAATGTCTTATCTTCCTTTGCGCCAATTATGTAGCTTTGAATCATTATTGAAATAAAATTTAACAATTAATAAATATTACGCTCATTTACGACACACAGCCTTTTAAAACTATCATAAGTTTCGCTCTACTAGTTTTAAAACATCCAAGAATAATGGAGAACGACTTTACACAATCTGTTTAATTCTCGAAAACCCAGAACAAATAATCAACAATCCAAGGGTGTACTTGGACAGTGAGTCCAGTCCGACTCACCCTGATTGAATTCGGAAAGTCTGAAAGGGCTGAGTAGGAGGAAGACTGACTGTTACCGCTGCCACCACTCGGCGGTTGCGGGAAGGGGAGCAAATGCGTCGGTTGCTGGTGCTGATGTGGCTGCTGCTGGTGCTGCTGCTGGAGATGATGATGATGAAGGTCCTGAGAGGAGGAGAACGGGGGCGACGACCCCGAAAACCTGTGCTGCTGTTGGTGGTAATGGTGTGGAAGACTAGAGGAGGTGGCGGCACGGGCCGCCAGGAACATCTCATAGCCGGGCGGTGGGCCTGGGTTGTGGCTGTTGCTAGGGAAGCTGTTGGTAGGGTGGTGTCTTGGCTGTTGGTGTTGACTGGCGAGGTATTGCTGGTACAAGCAGCGTTCGGTCTCCATCATCTCTGCCAGACCCTCCTGATATGGTGAACAGATTACATGAATTTAATAGACTTTTAGAATACTTTTTTAAGTACAGTTCTTTGTAAGACCCATCAAAATATGGCCAATAGATATTTGTTGATCTATACGTACCAAAATAACCATTATTAAACTAAACGGCTAAATAGAATTGAAAGTCTATACGCAGCAGGAATACTGAGCGTAATTGTCAAATTAAAAAACGAAAATTGTAATATAGTAAATACACATAAGATTTAACAATTATATTTGTTAAAAAATACCAAACTGAAAGTAAATATAATTAAAAATAGTAATAATTATAGAAGTCACAAATTATATATTTATAAATACTTGATATAAAAACAGATCTGACTGCTCCAGCCACCGAAAACTACGTTCCTAATTAGAGATTACATATGATATGGAAATAGTATTAGTTCGAAATATAACGTAACAGATGCGACACTTTTCAATTGTATAAGCTTAACATTTGTAATGTACGATGTAAGCAAACATAGTAACAAAGGAGTACAAACTAATTTATTATTACAAATAAAAAATGCTTACTTTAACTTCCGCGATCAGAAAGTGAAAAATGGACATTATTACGAAAATAACTCGTAAATTACGAAGACATAGAATTTATAAATACAATTTGTAAAACCCCCGAGAAAGAGAAGAAAAATGAGCGTAGATGTTCCTGAAAAGCGATAAGCCTACCTGAGACTCCCGGAATGGATCGAAATCATAGCTGGCCACATCCTCATCTTCCGGAGAGGAGGAAGCAGCTGTGCCACCGGTGTTGACGTTCGTGTTGGCGAGATCATCACGAATCATCGCCGCAGCAGCCGCATCAAACGACAAGCCCCAACTGGGCAGTGCAGCGACACACGAGGCGTCCTCCGACCAACCAACCCCCGAATAGTCCCCCCCAGGCGAGGAACACTCCAGATGGACACCGGAGGGCAGATGTATCACCCCGTTCTGGCGGAGAGAGGGCTCCACCAGCGACAGGGCTAAATCGCCCATAGCGCCGATGCTGGAAGGCGGCGGTGGTAGTGGGTGGGGCGGTAACTGCGGCTGACTGGTCAGACTTGTCTGGCGCTTGCGGTGCTGTTCCCGCGAGGAGAGCACCGCCTGACTGGAGGACACCGAGAAGGACTCGTGCCGAGGTTTGCTGATGACTGCGGCGGCGGCGCAGGTGGAGGAGGTGTCGCCCGGCCCCCCGCCCACCGCCGTCACTTCGAGGGAGTCGACAACGGTGGCGAGATAGCTGGCGATCAGGTGTTGCTCGTACTCGGTGTGTTTGCCCTGCTGCATGTCCTCTTTGGTGAAGCTGGCCTCGTCCTCGCCCAACTCGTGGAGATACATGCACTCCTGCCGGCGTGGAAAATCGATCATGATACTCGCTTATCGATTCAATTGGCGAGTATTCAAAAACTTATAATAAATCGATAAGTTTGCAATATTAATCCAGAAATTTGACAAAATCTATAATCCAGGTTATTATAGATTTTAACAAGCAGCATATGCGGATTATTAATAGATTGCAATCATACATTAGTTTATTATATATTTGTTTCGGCAAACATCCAGCTACTTACACAATTCACAAAATATCGAATATATTTTTTGTACAAAATGTAACCAAAGCGCTGAATTTTATTAAGCTATGAACCAAGAATTATTATTTCTCCGTGAATTTCTGAACTACGTTGCTAAAATACTCACGCGATAAAATGTTCAAGCTTTCTCACGATAGACATCATTTTTTGCGACTTTTGGGTGTAAACTTTTAATAAAATAGTCTTAATATTTATACAAAAACATTGAACACTTATTTTCGAAATAAAATATGTTGAATAAAATACGAATTATATACATGCAAATTATTAAAATGAATTGTTGTTAACAAAAGTTCGAGACCTCTAAAAAAACATTTTTGTAACAAACTCAACGCAAATAAATTAATTTAAAATGACCAAAGAATAGAATTTGAAATCAGAATTGCGGCTCCAGATAAAATGTTATAAAACCAAAATTGGAATGTCTCAGTCTTCTTTGACTCTTTCCACGGAAATGTGTAATACATATAGGCTTTTCTGCAAACATAACCAGCATGGTCCTCTCACCGGCTTCGTGCACTGAACCCCACGCAGGAACTGACTGCAGTACTTGGTGGTGCCAAGGGACACCTTCAACTGGCGACCGTCAATCTCTCGTTTGTTGAGGTCGAGCACGGCACGCATTGCGTCCTCTGTGCGTCGATAGGTGACGTAAGCGCTCACACACTGTTGGCCCTGGCAGCGGGGGACAACATGCATGGATGTAATGTATTCACAAGGTTTGCACTTTCAGGGGAAAATATCATTGTTAAGCATAATTAGTTTTATAATTATATTTTACAAAGTGAATAATATATTACGAAATAAATTAGCATAATTGAAAACACCCAATAAACACAAAGTACATTTTCAAATTAATATTTTTTGAAGTTATGACCCTTTTATTTAAAATTATTCAAAATATGCACTAAATAATTTAGTTGGATAAATTCTCATTAAAAATATATAATACAAATATTATAATACTCAACTACTTTAAGATGGGCTTAAATGCACTTTTACCTAGTATATCTACTCCAATACGAATTATATCGTTATATAATGTATACAGTGCTTTCTCGTAAAAAAAACTTTGGTTTTATATAAACAAACTTTTATTTATAAAAATAGAAACCACTATGTTTATAACAAGTACAACACACAATAACTAAAAACAGTATCGCAATAATAAAAGCATTTGTCAGATTAAAAAATCAAAATAAACAAAAAAAAACAAAAAAAAATAACTAACACGTTATGCCATCCATCAAAATATTTATACCAGAAGTTTGGAAAAAGTTTTAGTGAATATGAGAAGCTAAAAATATTATACATATTACCAAGTAAAGTTTACCAAATGTAAACCAAGAAACCTTTTAATTATATAACAAATCATATGCGTTGTACTATTAACTGCAATCTCGGGAGCCGAGTATTCCGTGGATTAAAATCATCAGCATCAAATAACACTAAGTACTTATAATATAAGTACTTACATAACTTACTTATTATGAAGATGTGTGGTGACATTTAACTAATAGAATCTAATAAACGTGAAAGTAGAAATAAACATAGGGTGGGTGGAAAATTTACAAAATGTAATAATCAGATGGAGCGGATTATTTTTTTCAATATGCCTTAAAAAGCATAATAATATTCCAATTGATAGATTAGCAGTACACAGGGTTGTAAAAACGTTGATAAAAGTTTATTAGTAATAATAATCAATAAGATATACCACTGGAATTATTAGTGATTGGCGTTGCGTTATACGAAGGTAAACGCAAATTCGATGTATTTATAGTGACTATAGTATGAGTAAAGCACACTACTAAAAGCACAGAGCCATTTCATACACATTTTCAAGGCGTGTTATTTACTAAGGCGAAATCTCCAACCCATTCTTCACGCTGCTAACAACAAAAGTGTGATCAATAGTATCAATGTAACTTTAGCAATAAAATCTGAAAGTATGCAGCCGCAGCCAAGTAAACTGCCTACAAGTACAGCGCACTGTCACAACTATTGTCAACCAATAAGAGCACTGCAGTAGGAAAACACGTAAGTAAAAAGACGCCAATGCAAAATAAATCGGACAATGAAAGCCTATACTAATGTTTACCGTGTTCGTACCATACAATAGTATGAAATTCACAAATATAGTCAGATACGACATGAGCCAAATAGTTTACTTTAAATAACAACATTCTCAATTAATCGTAACAAAGCAAAAGTCTTTACTCGATATATTTCATTTATAAAAATCGTTTATTTTATACACTTTAGTAGTTTATGTGCATTTTAAAAACAAATATCGGATCACCTTGCCTTGACGCGCGACATAACTATATATGTATAACAAATAATTAACAGCTCGATAAAGTAACGATAATCATACGAATTAAATATTGTGTAATTGCACTTCATATATCAAATTACATCGCAACCATATATAATAAAATTCAATTTAGGAGGAGCAAAAATATATAACATCATTTGTGAAGTTCACAATTAGGGAAAATAACGATCATAAAATTTAAGCTAACACAACTGGTGTGTAAAAACAAACAAAAAAACATAAGAGTAAAAATCAAAATGTAACTCTGTAATAATGAAACAAAATAAAAATGCTATTCGTAATGTACCTATCAGTATATCAGACAGTATATTATTCACATCAGAAATAGATTAAAAAAGCAAAAAATATAAATATTTACTTTTTTAAATATATTGGGCATACAAGAAATTTAACCGTGACCATAGTGTGATTTGTGCCTTAACTATAGATTTCTCATTTGATAAAATAAATACAAATAATAATTACATAATATCTACGCTATCACAAATATCGTAAATTAAAAAACAAATTAAATATCTATAAAAATAGATATTTAAATGCGACGTGGACAAGTACCTTTTGAAAATGATACATTTAGAGTAAAATAAAATAATGATAGGCCCCTACGTAGTAAATTAATAGCAGAATACTTATTTAATAATGAGAAAATTATGTCAAATAAGGATTGCCCCTTTGACTGTTAAAAATATAGAAAAGTTCAAATTAAAAGTTGTCAGCGTGGCGAAGTGTATAATCTATATTTATTAAAATAATTAAACAATTATTATAGAAAATAAACACATGTTAGAGTAATACATACTTGGGGACCTGAGAATGTATTGTTGTGGTTGACAACAATCTTGTACACTTTCCCATATTTCCCGAAATATTCGTTGGAACTAAGAAGACCTACTTCGTTTGCCAGACGCATTGGAATACCAACGATAAAAATCAAGTTATTTTGTACTACTCTGAAAGAAAAATGTATACAAGAATGCAAATTAAAATAGTTAATATATTTTTAGATTACTCACTATAAAAAAACTTGTTCTAATATAATTATAAATCTGTTTAATATTTTAATATGTGTATATATATCATTTTTGGGCCTTCAGGGTGATGGAGTCAGGATATCCAACAGGTAAAGTTTTCACAATGATCATCCACAATTAATAATCACATAAGTAATGTAATCAAATAACAATAACTCATTTTAAGGATTCTTAATAGTGAATAAATATTAAAAGTAGAATTTTGAGAAAAATATGTGAAAAAAACGAGACATACCTATAATCAGATAAATGTTTCCTATTTTCTACTACAGATTTGCATTTCTTCTGTTGGTCTTTCTTTTTTTTCTCCTTCTTCATTTTATAAAGTCTACAAACAATAAGGTCAAAATAGTGTAAAGAATGTTATTAAAAATTACTATAAACAGTCAAAAAATAATACATACTCTTCATTGGAAATTGGTTTGAAAGACGCTGGCTTTTCAGAATTGTAAGGCTAAGGGGAAAATGGAAGTAGAATTAATAGTAGATGGAGAAACTTTATCAATTCAAAAATACAATTTTTAAATATCCTACCGATCGACAGGCAGGACACAACCCGTTTTCTTCATTAATTAGTCTCGTCCAACAAAAGCGGCAAATCTGAAAATATACATAAGTGTATATAAATAAGGTCAAATGCACTATTAAGCAAAACTTACAAAACCAAACAGTGAATTTACCTGATATCCACAGTCACAAGGGTAGAAGTTGATATCATCAATTTCGAGGGGATCCATACATAGTGGACACTGAAACATGTATAAAACTTTAAGCTTAGAATACAACTGCTTTGAGCTAAGATAACTAATCAATAAAATATATCTAATCATCAAATATGTTTTAATAAATGTCTAGGTGTACTGGTAAACTGAATAATTATGAAGAGAACATTATATAAAAATATTAATTAATTTTTTAATGAAATTGTAGTAATTTTTTTTTTAAATCAAAAAAATGTATAACAATTCTTGATAAACTACAAGCCAAAAAACATTTAATAAAAGTAGTAATATATTTTTTAAAAATCATTAAATACACAGTAGACTTATGTATTTCACCTCATTGCAGTCATCCAAAGCCATTGCTCACTCTGAAATTAAATTAAAATGCATAAATAGAATTACACAAAATGCCAAATTGTACAGAAAGATAGATAAACCAATTTAATATTTCAAATATGCAATGATATACAATAGTTCTGCACAACATCCACTGTAACTATCATTAAATATATTTTTTAAATTTTAATAATTATTTATAATTGTGGATTGAAAATAAATTATATCTCAATGTATAACTCAAATAGCTATTACAATAAACATAAGTATACAAAACTACATAACCATATTACAGAATAATCAGGAAACATAGTGCCTCATAAAAATTCCCCCTAAAATTCATGTAATACTCTGAATTCTTAAATAATGACACAAAAGATACTAAACTCCTCATAGTTCTTTACACATTGCACACACTTTGGGACTACTGTGTAACCTTTTTCCCATATCATCCTAAAAGCATATTAAAACGTTATATTCAATATTAACAGCTGCAGTTATAATATTAATTAAATATCAAAAAGAGAATTTTGCTTTTGATAAAATATGTTGCTGTAATGTGTACTAAATGTCATTGTTCCACCCTAAAATGAAAAGAAACATTAAATAAAAGTGAGTTCACCAATTCATTTTAATAAAGAACTTCACCTGCTTTCATGGAAATGTGTACAGGGTGTCCAGCATCATAGAAAACAATTTTTCCGTGATAATTTAAAGTAAAATTAAGATATTTATTAAAAATATCAGGCATTTATTTCAGACAATATTTTGAAATCAATTTCCAACACACATCATAAAAATATGTAACTAAATTATATGCAATTGTCTACATAGTATATAGTGCTTTTAAGTAATGCAATGGGTTGTAAAATGAAAGGGAGTTTTAACACATTTTAACTGTTGGTATGTCTGCTATGGCTTCTTCAATTGCCTGTCGCAAATTGGTAGCTCTGGCATGACCAAGAAATGTTGAAGTTAAGTGTCAGGATTCCACTTTGTTCTGATGACAATTTGGAGGTGTACATCCATAGTAGTTGTGCTTAGCATCTACCTAATGACATGACATAGCCTATAAACTGGTGCTCCAAAAATGTTATGAAATTAAAGCCAAGAATACAATAATAGACATATAATTTTTTTACAAAACTTATTTTTAGAAAAACTATGATAGCTGACTGAATTCTGAGATTTTTCTGTGATTTTTCAAGATTTTTTTTTAGTGACTTTTCTATGATTTCTGTGGTCTTTCAAGAACTGGACATCATGGTGTACCCCCACCCCCCAAGGATGTCTTAATTTTATTGCACATTGCTCCAAATTTCATGAATTCAGGAAATTTTTGGAATTTTAGTATGCCTAGATAATACAAAAATCATAGCATACCTTCTTCAAGACAAAATTAAGAATCAAATTAATCAAATAGAATTTTAATAATATATTAAATTGTTTCAATACCATGTAGAAAATTAATTTTCTTATTGTAATTTAAAACAACTTTTTAAATAATCTTTATGTTATCATTTACATCAATTATTTAAAATATACAATAATAATAGATGGTAAAAAATTTGCCTTTTGAATGTTTTTAAATGACTAATATTTTCATAAGTAATAAATTGTTTATTTGATTAATAATAATAGTTTGTGCATGTAATATATTTCACAAATATATATTTTGCCAATGTAAAAAAGTAATGTAAATATGTTATATAAATTTGTACATCAAAGTATTATACAATATTAAAGTGTAATAGTATTAACAGTATATAGTATATTTATATAGAGTTGAGTAAAAAGTTATGTCTTATTTTTCAATAACAATAAAATAATTTATTGAAACAAATCTAAACAAGAACAATGTCATACATGTCATCATAAATCCAGATATTTTAAACAACTATAAAACTAATTGACTGTTATGGCTATGGTGTCCTGAGACTTTACTAACTAGAATAGATAAAATCTGGTATTATATAAAAGTTTATCATTTAATAATGATAATAACTTAGTACAATATTATTTTATACAGGATATAACTAAATATGGTAATGCTAGTAACATTGATTTATATATTTTAATTAATTCTAAGCCATTTATAACACAGTAACTGAATAATTATACTCAAATAAAGAGTTATTATACCTTCAGATTTTAAGATTATATATTCAAATCAAAGCTGTGTTATTAATTGAGAACCAGCCTCAGCACACATACTAATAGTATGGTTGTGTTTTATAAAAGATATTTTAAGAAAGTTTCTTGTTTATAAAATTAAGAAAGACATGTGAAAATATATCTAAGTATAAATGTAGTATCCAAATATTACAGATATGTAGATACATACATTTTTTTATATTTGAATATGATAATTATAATTTGTGAAAAAATTGGTTAATTAAAAATAGATTTGTCCAACTGTGAAGGTATGTTAAAAAATATATACAGACCTGGTTACCCCAAAACTTATGAAATCATACAAAATGCTTAAAAATCATACAATAGCAAAAAATTGTACAGTGTATTATTGTATTGCAAGTATCAACAATGTACATACATGACATGTAAAATTTGTTTGACATGACATGACATACAATTAATTATTTTGGTCATATTTTTTCAAAGACTCATTGATTTGAGTTTCCTTAGTTTATTTGGAGAATCACATTTGCCTGGATTATATCCACTAGGTTGTCCCTTTAAGACTAATATGGCATCAAGAGTATCTGGACCCATAGAATCTCGTGGGCTGTCTTGTTCTTCCACAATTGTGAAAAAATACAATCACATGCGGCATCACAATCAGCAACTTCCACCTGTTTCAGAAGTTCATTCCATAAAGACAGCTTCTTCAAAATGTATCTGGAAGATTTCAAGTAGAATTGCCAAACACACATAAAATTCCTTTTGTTTCTAAGTATCCAATTTTTTACATGCCTTCCTTCCAGCAATAAACTCTTTCATATTGCTCCCAATGATCAGATCTTTATCACTCTTCTGATGCAACTCAAAACTGACAGCAGTTTCAGGATTCTGGAATTGGGCAGCTGACTTCACAAATCTGCTGAACTGATCATCAAGGAATTTTACCAGAGTTCTCTGTAAGGTGTGTATTTGGGGCCTTCTGATTGCAGTTTTTCATTCAAATCATGGAATGGCTTCAAGGCATATTGAAGAAAATGGCAATACTAATAACTATATATTACAAAATAAAATTTATTTTAACTAATTTAAGCAAAATAACATTATAAACATCATAACAAGCAAAAACAGAAAAATTGCTTGAAAAATATATATTTCAATAATATTTTCTGTATATTACAAATTACAAGTTTGAAGCAAAAATGGTAAATATGTGTATAGGTACTTCCCTCAATTAGCTGAAAACACAAACAATATTTTTTTATTTAAACAACTATCTAAAATCATACAAAACCATAAAAAAATTATACAATCGTACAGAGGGTCCAAAAATTGTACAATGTATGCCTAAATCGTACAGGTTACCAGCTCTGTATATATATTAAAATTCACATATAAAATTATAGTGCAATTAGCTCAGAAATATTTGAATGAACCCCAAAAACTTCTGGCGTATTATTTTATTACAAACTGTTACAAATTACAAGACCCAATAAAAAAATTAAAATTCAAAATATTTTTATTCCTGGGTTTACTCATAATAGTTCAAGTTTTCATCTTGATGCTCAATACACTCCTTAAGTCTGATGGCAACACTTTGATAAATTTTCTGGCATAAACCAATTATATTTATAAGTCTAGTCTAACATAATATCTCTAAGTTGTCCTAGAGGGTAACAGATTTCAGAATTGACAAAATGACTCCATAAAAAATCTAAAGTATACAAATCTAAAGTGATCTTGCAAGACATTTGATAAAACCCTTTTTGCACTCTACAATGGTCTGTAAAAGTTTTATTTAATAACTCACATAATTTAAAAATTAGGCATGATGTGGTGGTGCACCATATTATTGGACATAAATATCTGAAACATCTGGGTGTTCATCCTGAATTTTTGGATACAACTGAGTCTGTAACATAAAGATTATTTTTTGGGTTTTTTGTGTCCTTTAAAAAAAATAGGCTAACCAGTTTACCTGAGAAAAATTATACCCAAACAGTAAATCTTGATAGATTAACTTCTTTGTAATGTGATATGGGGATTCCCACTTGCCCAATAGAGATGATTTTGCCTGCTCAATCTAAAAATTGCTTTATTTGATGAATAAATTAGTTTAAAAAGTTTTGCCTTGTCTGATCATGTTTTGTCATTCTTCTGCATACTGTACTCATTTGTCACCATCTCCATTATGTATGGAATTAATAAGTTTCATACCTACAGCTTCAATCTTTTCTAGTAGTACTATAAAAGTTGATTTTTGAGGGCTATAATGTTGCAAACTGTGTACTAACATATTTCCTTTTTTAGTTGTAGTATCAGAGACAATTGATGATCATCTTTATCAAAACTGGCTTGTTTAAATTTGGTGACAATATATTTGATATCACATCTTTGAACTAATTGAATAATCATCTACTTAGTTATACACTATTTAAATCAGAGAAATAATATGATTTTACAGACACAGTTATAATTCTTTCTTCCAAATTTAATAACATAGAAATTTCAAGCAGTATATTTCAACAGTTAAATATTAAATAAGCATAATTTGCTTTTTAGCACATAAATTTGTTAAATTTTTTTGAATGCAGAATGGGTTGATATCTTTGCAGCTAGCCCTAGGTATCTTTGCAGTAAAAACCAATGCTGATTCCAAAAAACAGATCACATGCCTATGCCAGTAAATTCAATATATAATATACCGTCCATGTGATTGTGGAATTCAGAGAAAAAAATATCATTTCTGAGCTTATCATGAGTCATGACATATGTCACATATATTCATTCATATTTTTTAGGTTAACAAATTGTAATAAACTTAATATTGAAATTAAAACAAAATATTAAGATTAAATCTATCTAGACTATAAGATAGGATATAAGATATAATGTATAATAATAAGATAAATAATAATATATAATAATAAGATAAATAATAATATATAATAATAAGATAAATAATAATATATAATAATAAGATATATGTATAATAATATATATATAAATTCTGAGAAGACAATGTCATTGTATGAAACTAACTATTTTGTTTGAACAACATGATTCATATAAGTCACTGACACTAACTTAAGTCAGTTTGTCTGTTTGACACTGACTCCCGACAAATCAACAAATAAAATGTAATACATTGAATTACATTCTACTTCTAGAGGAAAAAATTTACTGTTTGTACAAGTATTTGTATATAACTATTTAAGGTAAACAACACAAAACCGTAATATAAAAACTATTTAAATATATATTAAAGCAATGCCAATGGCAATGGCCGAAATATATTTAAAAAAGACAGACAGAATTTATAATTTATTAAAATTTGATTAATTTTAGAAATAACTGAATGCTGCAAATCTTAGACTTGTACAACGTATATAAATTATTATTATTTTCAGTAAGTGACCTACATAATGATGATATTTAGCATAAGATGTGCCACTGCTCAGAAACAAAAATTGTAGTTAACTAGGGCGCTTTATAATTTTATTAAAGCAATTATAACAAAATATATTGACACGTAGGTATAATAACTATTTTATGTACATATTTATATTTGAAAACTACGTCATTAAACTTATTTTAATCAAATCATTGAAATAATACAAACCTAAACAAAATTTTATTCAAAGCAAAAAAATTGTTAAAATAGTTTAAATCATTTGTTATGTAAATATATAAATAATTTTGTATGTATATGTATATATAATCCTCAGATTACAATTTGTAATTTACATTAATAAAAGATTACTGATATATATATATCTATGATTTAATTACTCTTAAACTAACATATTGTGCAGTCTATCTAATATTCTTCAATTCTATATTTACAACCTTATTTTAATTTCTTCTGATGATTTTATACTAATATATGCAAATAACATAACATACCAACAAAATAACAAACTTTCTATGTTCGCCAGTTAAAAAGTGGATATACTTTTATTTTAATTTACAATAATTGCCTTATTGACTTGAAAAACTCGGTTAGAAATTTGCGCAATTGTTATATTCTTCGTATTATACAATGCAATTTTTGTTGTTACGAAGTATTTTATACAATTTGAAGTTCTTTATAACAATCAAATATTATAACAGCTTGACATAGTATTTAATATGTTTTCCATGTTTGACTATTATTCAATAAATTAAAAATTTGTTTCATGTCGAAAAGATACAATAATAGACTCCCCCAAAATCCATTAGCTTTTATTTCGGTTGCGTGGGCATTTTTCGCTACACCCTAAACCTCCAGTTTCGGTTTCGACTTTTAATTATTTTTTTATTAAAACCAAAAATGAAATACCACTTCTTTCATAACATTTTGACTGTGTAAAGGTGATGACTTGCAATAGGATTTTCTTTTTGTTCTGTTGCATGTTACAAGACGGTCGCCTAGCTGATTCTCTTATAGTTTTTAGATACAATTATAACCTTCATCATTGCATCCCAACACGTTCCGCTGATGCCGGAAATCAAAGTCGGGCGTCACAGCTGTATAAAAATGTCGGATAGGAAACTACGTGTTCTAAATTTGATAACCAACACTGGCGCAGATATTTAAATTAAAAGCGACGAATATAACAACGTCAATAGGGCAGTTAACTTTCTTATTTAAAAAAAGTTATCCGGACACTTTTGACATCACTCACGAGCCAGAGCGCTAAGATTTTTGAGTGGGTCTATAATCAACAGGCTTGAGTGCAGCCGCGTAGCTAAGGGGGGGGTCATGTCACGTCAGAATTTGGCTGCGCCCCTAGGTATATATTTGCGGCCTTGCATTTTTTTACTCTATGTATGAGTATAACAAAACATTAGATTATTGCTGTAAAAGTGTAATGATTGTCTGATTACTTGATTATTATTACAAAAGTAGTATAGAAAGAGGCGATTCGGCCCCCTCTCTTGACATTTTACCATGATACTTGACATTAGACGATACCCCCCCTACCCCCCTTATACCCACCGCTACGCTTCCTAATTTTTTTTATACGATCCGGAGGATTATGGATCATAAGCGTGCCAAAATATTTCATTGGATAAATCTTTTTAAGGTAACCTATGACAACCACAGTTGGTATGATGACTCACAAATATAAAAGAAATATTTGCTACTAATAACAAATATTAGTAAGTAGAATATAACCTTAAAAATTTTAAAAAGTGTCTAATTACATTATAAATCTTATTATTTAATTAAAAATATTGTTTTTAGCCTATTTTTAAAATTTTAGACGAAAAATCACATCATTATGACGTTATTTTTGTTTTTAGTCTATAAATTTTGATGTTTACAACTTATGACAACCAAACTTGGTATGATGACTCACCAACATATCGTTTATACTAAATAATTTTTTTAAGTAGTATAATTGATAAATACATATTTTTAATACATTTTTTATATAGCAAAATAAAATATTATAGATAGGCATTCAGAATAGCTATGAGCTAGTGTACATTTTTTAAAAATCGGTTAAAATTTGACAGAGTTGTAGACATTTTACCACTGTGATGTACAGCTGCCGCCAAAAGTCTCTTGACTCAAGCAAAAAAAACTATATATCAGTAAAATAGAACCAGAATGTACCAATTATCCAAAACAAGTATATTATATTTTATGAATAACTAACAAAATATGTAATAAAATATAAAATCACAGAATAATTAAT
>JAUZND010083287.1:0-15841 GCA_034780555.1 Coelogynopora nodosa | reverse complement strand
CGGGACGTCTTGCTATAATACATATATGGGTTCAGTGAGATCTTCTTAGATGCCGTTAGACGAAACGGTGGTCTTCCAGTGGATCCCTAGTCACTGCGGAATTCATGGCAATGAAGCAGCGGTCAGGGAAGCCCAGGAGGCTTCCATCGACCCGCGGAATGATGATGGGTTACAAGACCCTGCCTCGGTGACTTTTAGAGCGGCCATGAGCGCACTCAACTCGCTAGGATACTTTCCTTTATAATAAAAGATTAAGTTAGTGATTTCATTTTGTTTTGAATAAATCAGTAAATTAATTAACATAATAAACACTGCTCTGTGGTTTTGACAGAACTTTAAAATTATATATTTATTTGGCGTATTAAACTTTACCTATAAGAATGCTTCATCTGTTATAATAGATAATAGATAATAAACATCACTAATCATTTACAGAATACAAATCCGTTATATAGTAATTTTTAAAATATGGAAAAGGAAAAGACAGTTTTATATAAGGAAAATTAATTTTTATATAGTAACTTTTAGTATGATGATTCGAATTCTAAAAATAGCATTAATAGGAATAAAAAACCCGTTACAAAGTCAAAGAATGGATTTACTGCGGCGTATTTAGCGTTAAACAAACTAAATGCCCATAAACAAAAATTTGATAGTTTCTCTCCAAAAAGCAATTATAAAATCAGACTATTTTTCATTGATAGAGGTTTGTCGTTAATAATACAAACTATACATTAACAAATATTAAAACTAACACCTATTTCAAGTATTAAACCTGATTTTAACAACGTTTTAATAATAGATAATTGCTAGCTCAAGTTCTATAATATTTGGTGTTAATAATAGTATTAAGACTAAAACTATCACCAAGGCAGGAATTAACATTAAGACGAGAAGTAACTTTTCAATTGGCTATATTTTACAGTTATATAATAAACCAATGACTAGCATTAATCACCTGGACATAAAACCACGTTTAAATATATTATAATTTATTATTTTATGATTTAAGTCATATATTTACATATTACTGTATAGTAATATATGTAGTAATATGGAAAAAAATTAATATTATATGTTGTAATAATATAGTAGAAAATTAGTGTTATGCGCAATAATATAGTATAAAATTTTGTTATATATATAGTAATATAACATATAATTAGTAGTAGATATGGTAATATATTAGTTAAATTTTAAATTGTAATTTTTTTAAATAAAATACTGATAAGTGCTAATATTAGTTTTAATACGAGCGTCAGGAAATATAGTTTATGTATTACATAATTGTTGATGTATGAAAAATGTATAATGAACAATATGAAAATAATTAATAAAATAAAAATACGAATAGTGTCAGCTTTTTTAGTGTACTATGCACATTCGTATGTGCGTATATAGTAGCAATGTCTATACTGACGTTATTTACAGATAAAATACACACATATTATGGATGAATAATTTCATTTTTAATTTATAAATAATTTGTTTTAATAACGCTTAATAAAAATTGAAAGTTTTAAGTGTTTCGGTTTCTCAATCTGTAAATTATTGTTTTTTCATAATCTTATTTTTCAATACTTTATTGCATTCAAAGTAAACATTGGCACGGTATGTGAATCAAAACATTTTTATTTTTTAAGTTTTTTTTTATTGACGCATATTCTTATAAAGCGACTCGTCGTAAATTGTGATTATTCATTAATATTTTCGTAACAATTAAAAATATATATAATATTATGTTATGTGAAAATTAAAGCCTTGTTTATAACTACAATATCTCGAAGTTATTTAAATAATAAATAATTTTAACGTTTTTTATTATATTATTTTGAGATAAGTTAAATACAACCTTTCTAAATATATCCTTTTAGTATTGATGGCTGCCATTTTGTTTTTTATATTCTTTATTTGTTAAGATTAGCATGACATCATTCCTAAAAATCCTCCTAATTTATAGCTATCAATTAATTAAAAATGTTTGTCATTCACAGTTCACATTTTTATCTCCTTTGTTTTACATTTTTACCTTTTCAGATGAGTTTTAATCAAAATTTAAATTTTAAAGGACCAACTCTAACAGCAACTATGGAAACTATTCCAAATGGTCCAACTCAGTCACAGCAATTAAAAGTGTTACCATCATCTTCAAATATAAGAAGCTTGCCTGTTACATCTGCTCATGGTCATGCCCATGGAATAGTTTACCAAAGCCATGTAAGTTCTTAAAACAAACTTTTCTTAATAGTATATTTCTTTGGGTTATTTATATTTCCTGAAAACTAGCCAGAAAATATGAACTAGCTGTAAGTTATTTATTTACAAAAATGGATCCCAAATTAACTGGAATAATCAGTAAAATACCCTAAAGAATATTTTGCCATAGACATTGGCATTGCTTTAAACTAGACTCTAGAGAATGTGACTATTTACATAACATTGACATATAATTTGCAATTTCTATACATTAGAATATTATATTATTATTCCAGTTAGTTTAGGATATGTTTATAATTAAAAAAAGTTACAGCCAATTTGGGGATTAGTGGTAAGTTTAGGAAATACAAATAGCCTTCCTTTGACATTTTCAATTAAATATTTTTTATTAATATGTCATATGACATAATTTATAGCTTATTTAGTTATAGAATTAGAAAGCAGAAAGAGTAAAACATTTGGAATAAGCAACATTAATAAGAATTTAAATATATACAAATAGGTTCTAGCTCTAGGCCTAGTATATTCCAATTTTTAACATGTTTTGTTTTAACTAACCAAATTCTCAAAAAACAATTAAAATAATAAAACAATGCAGACAAACAAGAAACATTACCGATTAAATTATAATATTATTGATAAGTACTAACATTACTGTTTTTATGTTTTAGTATTGCTTATGGTTGGTTAAAATCATGAAATCAAAACTGACTTATACTACTAATTTAATGAAATAATTTTAACTAATTTCACCTTATAATTTTATTGAATTAGTTTTCATAAACATGCATAGTAAGCTAAATAAATATATTAATGAAAAAATTAATTTTATAGTAGTTGTATACATTATTATATTAATAATTTAATATTATACATTATGTTTAATTATGATTGAATTTTTTATTCACTTCTATATTTTTAAAATCAGTGTATTTATTAATTTGTTATAATAATAAAACTTTATTGTAACTTCAAATGGTATTCAAAAAGTTTATTAATTTTTATATTTAAAAAAATATGTTTTGAACATTATTTAGACTATTTTATATAATTTCTCCTACTTATATAGTAAACATTTAGACTTAAAACATATTTATCTAAACTACTTAAATAATACTGCAAGGTCAAATTTGTAAAATTTCATTCCTTATATTAGCAGTATCCATTGCTTTTGATTTTACGTATCAATATATATTTAAAACATGTAATATACACAATAATAATGTTTTACTGGAGAACACAGTAGTATTAAATAAAATCCTTTAGAAAAAGGGTAAGATCAAAATCAGACTGTAAAACTGATTAAGAAAAGGAACATTAGATTGTATTTGGAGAGCTTCTTTAATGGCTAATTTACAGTCATTATATTTGATGTCTATTATAGAAAAACAATTAGAAAATCTATTCAGTGAATGTGAAGCACAACAATCACAAGTGGCCAAATGTTCACTTATATTTATTATTTCTATATTTTATAAGCAATGCATGTTTATATTAATGGTCATCATTGAATAAATAAATTGTGATAAACAAGTATATCTTTCATAGTGTTGTAGATTAAAATGTTTATACTGCATTATAATGAATTTTACATAAAGGATATCAATAACTGTTACTTATATCATATTATTAAAAAATCTAATCTTAGGTTATTTAGAGTAAAATTAAAAAATATATATTATTTATAAATTTATAATTTTAATTTAAAATATAATTGACTGCTATTAATAACTTTATTTTATCAAACAATAAATACATTTTATATAAACTTTATATTTCATGATCAATCCTTATAAGTTATTAAAGATAGATAAGTAAAGTGCATTATAATACAAAAGTTACAATAGTTACTACATTAATCACTAATATCTGTGTTTATTATTTTAGTATTATTTATTAAATATTGAATTATATTATTAATAGCATTACCAGTTCACCTTCTTATTTCAATTAAATGTGTATAAAACTGAATTAACATTTAAAAAATAGTTTTTGATCAGTATATTTTACTATAGTCATTATTTCTATCACTGCTAAAAATGATAATTGCTATTTGAAGTAATTTTGGTTATACTATTATAATTTATTAAATAACACCCTGATCGAAAATAAACTAAATAATTTGATTACAATAAGTAATATACATTAGTCTATAGTCTGATATATACATAGTATGTTTTTATATATTATTAATTTCACTTTTTGATTTATTCAAAATACTTCCATAAGCAAAGAGTCATCTTAAAATAGGCTAATGTATTATGTTTGTTTATCAAAATGTCATACTTGTGAAGAGTGGAACCCTGTAACTATAGTATACTATTATTGATTATGAAAATAAAGTTTTTTCTTATTTAATATTTAAATAATTTACAATATATTATATATAAACATGTTACTAATTTATAAAATTCATCCTGTTTTAATGTGTATGTAAATTTTAGTAAATAGTAATACATTTTTTGAAATTTATCATTTATGTAGAAATATTTATAATAAAAATTAAACACTGGTAAAAGCTGTGAAACTTTATTACTTATAAGCTACTTGATTACATTCTCCATGAAAATGTTGTGAGATTTATTTTTCATTAAAAATCATTTCTTTAACCATCTTATAAAAAATTACTCATACATACAAGGCTTTTGGAATTATTGAATGCTATCTCTGGGATACATTGTTTGTACATTTTAATATGTGTAGAACATAATTTTGTCATTAAATGTAAGGAATAAGTATGAAGAATTTACACAAAAAGGTATCAGATGTTGTGGAATTTTGTCATGGTACTGTTTTCTAACATAATTATCTTAATTATATATTTTACATGCTTTTTTACTTAATAGAAACCTGTACCTAATTCATGCCTGACAACCAGATTGTGTTATACTCATATATTTAGCTATGAGCTTATATATATTTGTTTTGTTTGTAAATGTCTGTTTTGTGCAGCTAAAATAAATACCAGCAAAACATCATTATGCACGGAATAGACTTACTAATTTGAAAGTATTCTTTATTGTTTTTGAATTTTTAAAGCTATATTTGCTGTGATTTATTGGAATTAGTTTTTAATAATTAATATTACTGTTGTTAATTTTATTCTAAAAATTATGTAATAATTGTTTCACTTGACAGAAACTATTGAGTGATGTGAAAGTATTGTTTAAATAAAAAAGAATTATATGTTAGTTAAAATGCAGTATAGTTATTTTTAATGAAGTTAATATTTTTACTTATCTTATTACTCTTTATTTTCAGGCCAAAAATTCAGAATGTACAGTCAACTCATCAACTGGTTCAATTCATTATCCAATAGCTAATAGTAGTGGAAAAACGAAAGGTTTGTTTTTTCTATCAACTGTAAATTACTTATACTGATAAATTAATTATGGGCAAATTAAATGTGTACATTACTCACACTACAGTTTTATAATATTGATTGAAAAGAAGGTCTAACTTGTTTTTATTGTATTTTTATCTTCAGATCCAGGTATTCATATCCTTCAAGGGCAAAAAGTCTCATTTTCAAGTGGTTCAAACCCAGATATTAGTAAGGTTAAAACATCTGAAGGTAATTTTTTAAGCCAATCTATGGTTGATATTCATTACATAAATGTTTTTTGGATTTAACACACATTATCTGAATGAGTACATGATTTTAACATGTTTAATGGTTATGTATGTGATTCATGATGCCATTCTCTGGGCTCTCATTTTCCCATAACTTCTGACATTACGAAGTTGATTGGGTCTAGAGATTTATAAAAAATATATTACTCCTGCCCCCTGACATAATCTCCATCAAACTACGGTCATCTGTATAACTGCCTTGCCATTGTTTCAAGTATAATTTTTCCAGTAATGAATCTTGGGTCAAATACGAGTCCTGCATACTATACAATTTAAAAATAATAATTTAGAATTTGGTTTAAAAAAAATATAAAAATTGTTATATCTTTTTTTCAAGTGTTTCTTAATATATTTAATTATTGTATCAATTAAGGTTTCATTTGTTGTGATCTTATATTTTGAATACATTTTTGTACTTTTACTCGCGCAATTTTTTTTTATTCTCCTTATTTTTTTCAGATCCAAAATCTATTTCTGTTTTTCCAATTACGACAAATAGCTCATCCTCTGCAACTGTGGTGAACAGTAATATTCTGTTTACAGCTAGTGGTTCTGGTATCCACCATCTGGGATCAATTTCCATAACAACCAATTGCACCAGTGGATCGAGTACTATTTCTAATATTTCAAGCATTTCTTCAGCTCCGAAGCGTTTGGATGTCAAGACCCAAGTTATACCCACCAGTATGACAACCCCTCGTCAGATTGGAAATACAAGGTATGTATACATTATTAGCAGTAATGTTATATATGGGTGTATTTAATTTTGCATATCTAATTCTGATTTAAGGTATATGTCTTTGACTCCAAGCAGTGATGGTGCAATTAAATCAGTTAAAACAGCACCCCATGGCGCAGGAACTCAGCGGGTCCTCATTCACAACAAATCTGGTCAAAGTAAAGTATTCCTGACTTCTTCAAGTAAGACATCATCATTTATACTCGTGTTGTTATTTATAAATGAATTAAATCCTTTATTACATAAACCATAAATGGGTTTGTTATTGAAACATTACAAATCCTAATAAATACATGACGACTGGCATTGATGACTAATAACTAAAATTAGTTATATATTTTGTGTTTTATCAAAGCGAGCTGCTTAGTTAACACCATATTTTGCTAAATGTTACAAGTTCAATTTATTATTACTACTAAATGAATATCGAGTAGTATGATGTTTGTATTAAGTTATACTATTTTATCAGTATAAATTTCTTGCGTTTTGTTACCCAACTAATTTCTACCATTAATGTGGAATTTATTATATATTTTCCAAAATGTTTTCGCAGTAAATTAAGTTACGTCAGGTATGCTTGGTTATTTTTGTGAATTGCATAAATTCGAATATATAAAAATAGTTAAGTTGGAAATCTAATTGTGTTTAGTTGGAATACAGAAAGATACAGCACTAGTGGCTTTTTATATATCGCTCTATTAGCTGTTTAAGATAGTGATGTAGTAGTCCTAAATTTAGTCCTTCAATAGTGTATTTAGTATGCATACATTAATTGTGTGTTGATGTGTATGAAACATCACCTTTATTACAATTTCAACACCTTTAATTGAGCCTCGCATAAAAAATCAATTATATAAATATTTATTATGACCGACTCAATTATAAATTCGTATTTTTTAACAAGTGATACAATTTTAACAATTATAACAATTATTTTAAAATAAGTAACACAAAATACAATGAATCATATCAAATCATATGTACAATATGTTGAATTTTAGAATGTCAGTAGTATAACAGTATTGGGAAAATATATTGTACTAAATGCAGGTTTTAGAAAGTATTTTTTACCAATAAACTATATTGAAACAACTATATAGTTGTATATTTATAAACACAAGCATTCCTTGTACACCATGGAACAAGCCTTAAACCCTCATTGGCGTGGGGTGTAAGCAACATATAACCAGAATAACATTTTTGTATCTGTTTAACTTATTTAAATTATCAGTTTAGGTTTTATAAATATTTATATTTGAAAGAAATAATTATCGTGTATTTCTCTAAATATGTATGTTATATATAAATGAGCTGTTTGCGATGGATACTTATACTATCATTAGTATTACTACCTCACATTGATGACCCTATAAGTATATTACATACATGGATAACACAGATGATGTATCTATTAATATGCATTAACTGACTACTTTCAGGCAAGTTGACTTCTACCCTGAAACCGACTGTGTCTATTTCGTCCTCTCGTCCACTTACTGCTACTACGGTGTCTGTAGTGCAGCCAACTTCTCTGGTTGTAAATAACAATGGGTCGTTGGCGCCAGATTGCATCACTACAGGTAGTGAGAGTGAAGTTGGTGGTCCCGTAGTACCCCTTGTGCAGCGCAAGCGTAGTCATGACGAAGGTCCCCTGATTGCAGTCACCCCGTATCGACTCAAGGTTAGTGGGAGTGGGTTTTGTTGTTAATACTCTTGCAATGGTTATTATTTACAATGGGCGTATAGTAGGTAGTTAATTTAAACAGTAGCTTAAAAACAATCTGACTGAAAATATCACCATATTAATTAAACACGGTAAAAATATGACATAAAAAATTAGACATATATATTTACGTATTATGTCAACATTTAATTTCCTCGCGGCATATAACTAACAGTTCGTGTTTTTAGTTCATTTAAACCATTATAGCCACGTATAAATATTATGTAAACAAACTGAACGAAGCCACAAAAAATATTTATACTTTTAAAATTGATTTTGCACATTCATAAATATATATTACTATTATAGTTAGATATCATAATAAATATTATTTTTAGTTCGGTATCGATTGAAAATATTCATAATCTGTTATAAATGTAGTAATTATAGTTGTATATTAATTGTATATGTGAATGTATAGTTGTATATTAATTGTATATGTGAATGTATAGTTGTATATTAACACACTATAATATCTAATTGCATATTATATCAGTGCGTTGTAGCCATGGGTGTTACATTCGTTATGCAATATTGGAGCACATTGTATCCATTAATTATTATATAATATGGTAATCTGTTAAATCTTGTTTGTTACAACTCTTACCTGTTTATGTTGCAGTCGGATGGCTCCCTCTCTCGGAACAACAGCAATACTCTCCAGCAACAGCTGACTGTCCGCTCTACACTCAATTCTAGTCACCACCACAGCCACAATGCCCATCAACAACACCACCAGCAACACTACGTTGAGTGCTCCCCCAGTCGCAAGCGCTCTCGTAAGCAACACCTCGCTGAGATCCGCTCCGACCTACAACTCCCCTCCGCCAATGCAGCAACAGCCGGTGCCGTCTCTACCGTCTCCATAACTGAGGCTACCGATGTTGCCATGGATACGACGGTGTCGACATCAGCCTCGCCTACCGTGTCCATGGCCCTCCCCTACGGCATGGGCCCACCCCAATCTGTTGCCAACATAGCAACCCGTCTCCAGGCAACCACACCACTCTTGCAGCACCAGAACTCTTCGGCAATCTCGCTCTCTCTCTCTGCAGCCTCTTCTGCAGCTTCCTCGTCTTCATCGATTGGCTCAGTTTCTGCCTCTGGAACAACTTTAGTTCCGCCCGCTCCAGTTGTTGTTGCCACCGGGGAGGTTGTCCCAATTGTCGGCTGTGATACGGTGACTTCGGCGGTGCCAGTGGGGCTCGTGGACGATTCGAGTGACGATGAGTTGGACCAGAAGACAGATGATGGGGGAGGGGGTCCGCTAGTTATGGTACCATATTTGCGGCACACGAGGCCGGCTCTGCCCTTCACATGCAGCTGGAAGCCGCGGCATAACCATTTTCTCAGGTGGGACCACGACGGTCAACCTAGCTTTTTACATTTTTTGTATTTTGTTTAATGGTTTTGTTTTATCATTTTTTAAAGTTAATTTTGAAAGTGTTTTATTGATCGGTATTTTTTATTACACAATTTAAATCAATTTCAATCGTTGTCCGATCCAAATCGAATCACATTTTTGCTATCATTCTTTCTATTTGATATAGTTTGATTTTCTTATTGTGCAATTAAAATAATTGTTTGAAACTTTAAATTTTTGTTTGAACAGGAATTAGTTTATTGTAGTAGTGGTTAAGTATTGGTCTAAGTACTTTCGTATTTCGAAAATTTTAAAACAAGATTTACACATAAAGTTGATACAATTTTTTTCCAATAATGTAATGTCAGTTTTATGTGTATAGTGTCTGATACTTAAATATCTATTCAAATATAGAATGTGTCCGATTGGCAAACATGTTGACAATTGTAATTTTTTAATCCTGAAAAAGTAAACACCTTATGAATATTAGGCTTTTAACTTATTCTAAAAAATACTAACAAAAAGTATTTGCACATAATTTTTACTATGTCACTGTATCCAAAATAGTATGGCAATATATTTTAATTTATGTTCTGTGTCTATGACTGATATGACATTGAAATATGCTTCGTTATCTGTATTAAATTTTAAAAATTCTAAATCTTAAAATTTTTCTACTTTTCCATAAAATATTATGTTTAATGAAAGCTACGTTTGTACGTATTTTCATTGTAATTTGTTGTTTACGTGTAATAGTGATGATTACTTATTTAATTTAATGTGACTTTGACGTAAATCGACTGTTTTGGAAACTGAATTATAGATTTTCAAGTGCATTTTTCTTTTTATAATTTGTTGGTCACTATGTAGCTGATTGTTGATCTATCAGTAATAATGTGGAGTTGAATTAAGGTTTTTATTGTACAGTTTGTATGACTCTAATATTCAATTTTTTTAATCATTTACCGTTTTATATATAGTATGGGAATTGTAAAATGTTAAATAATGTTCACTATGTTCGTAATTTGCGTATAATATTCAAGTTGATGTAGATAAGTCATAACTAGTTATTAATAGAACTATTAACTGTCACAGTGAAGTGAAGTGTAAGGAATGTACGCGCAGACTTCCCGTTTGTTTTAAAATACGGTAATTTATGTAAATTTATTAATGTTAAATATAGAATGCCTTAATAGGGTTAGGGTATAATGTAAGGTAAGGTATAATGTCAACGTAAATTATACACTAAATATATAAATTTCTGATCTAAATGTGTAAATGTTGAGTTATTTGACATGTAGATTTTTAAAACTAGTTCAAATAAATATGTCGTGATAAAAACAAGTTTTTTCTCCCAAAACTTATAGACACACCGACGTCCGTCCAAAGAAGGATTCGACGAACGTGATCCACGAATTGGTAAATCAGAAGGGATCTCGGCGCCTTATTGTCGGCTGGAAACTTACAAAAGCGGCAATGCAGTGCTCTAAATTGGTGCGTTTTTGCTTCTATTATATATTATACAGGGTTCGTACGGGTTAGCCTAGGAAATATGGATAAGTTTCCAGCATATATGGAAATGTTTTTAGGATTTTGACATTTTAATAAAAAAAAGTCTTTAAAATGTCTTACCATTTATAATGTCCATTATCTTCAATTTTTAGTTGGTGTTTGGAATAAGTTAGACGATAAATTTGATGGTCCAGTGACTGGTATAACTTTAATTAAACTGTTAGTTCTGTACCTGTTTATATCAATACCACGGTGTTACTGGTGTCTTTCAGTAATTTACCCAAACACGTATGATAGAGAATTTTACACCTTATGATATTCATTGTAGATTTTACATACCACCTATATCATAACATCCTCGTGCTTTTGCTACATATAAAATGTAAGACCTAAATTTAATTTTGCGGATAAAATATTTATATAAAGTTGATTTAAAAAAACGTTATACAATAATTGCTATCACTATGTGATGGAATTTATTTATAAATTTAGTAAAGTCTTTAAATACTTTTGAAAATTTGTGTGCGAACCCTGATTATAATCAGTAAGATACATGTTTACAATTTAATACACATTTATATAGGATTTATCAATATGTATACACTATTTATGTGTATTAAAATTGGTGGACAACTAGAAAATTCAAAATATTTGGAATGTATATTGTACTTTCATAAATTTTGTAGGTAAATATTTACTGAAAACAATTTATATACAATAAATGTTTTAAATACATTCTCTTTATATACATATATATATATATATATATATATATATATATCAACTTATCCTTAAATACTTACATAAAATGGGGGGTTAACATAGGGAGAAAAAATCGAAAATAGTTTCGGTAGTACATTAATAGTACATGGTTCGTTCTATTCTCATTTTGCCCACTTCTAGAGAGAAGTTGAAGATGACGATCTGGACAGAATCAACATCATTCATGACTTACTTGTATCCTCATATCCAAAAAGGGATGATGTCAACCAAGCCATTGAACTTATCGAGGTAACTATATGGAGTTTGCATTATTATATTTATCGACCAGCTGCTGCTGGGTCTTTATTATTGATTATTAATTATTTTATAATTTGTTGTAAACTTCGACACTTTACAGTTTTGAAATTCGTTTGTTTCGTTAATATTATTTCACTGTCTGTTGATAAGTAGTGGTCTTTTATTATTTGTGTAAATATTATACACTTTGATTTAACAATATTAAAAAAAATACATTCATTATAAAAAAAATAATAGAATGCTACACTACTTGCTGCCCTTTTGTGACCTGTTCGGTTATTAATTTGTATAATGCATGTGCAGTAAAATAAATAAACTTAGATCACTACACGACATGTTAAGAGTATAATTTAATGAACTGTTATTATTTTCTTCTAATGGCGCCGCACTCTCTCCCTATATTCAAGGGTATTCAACAGCGCAAACGTTTCCTAATCGAAGATATCGATCGTGTAGCCCGATCAGCCAATGAACTCATCGAAGCCAACTGGACTACTGTGTCCGACATTGTGGACAAGTATAAGAATAAGCGGCCCGCGCGTAGAAAATGACGAGCCAGAGCCAGTACCATCAATGTGTGCCATTGTCCTCTCCATGCCCCTCTCCTCCGTGTATATATTAAATCACAAAATTATGGCTATATTGTGTACAGAGATTTCTATTCATTACTGTTGTCTTCTTGTGCTGTACCATATTTTGCACCATTGCCTAGCAGCTACTAATTTGTATAGATGTTCATTAACGTGGCAAGACTTAACTCTAGTTGTATATTATAATTAATATTATGTGTAAGCTATTGATTGTAATTATTTTTTCATTGTACTGATTTTTGCTCTTTGTCGAAAATCGAATATATGCTATAACGTTGATACAAGTCTGGCATTGTATTCTGACTATGTGTAACATATAATCTTGTATATATGATCGACATTTATTCAATTTGTAATGATAACTTGCAATAGTGTCTTCGGCTGGTTCCCCATTTGAACGAAATACTTATAATAGTTGATTAACTTATGTTTCCACTAATTCTACTGAATTCATAGACTTGTTTCAATTAATATAATATTATATATTCTCCATGAAGAAAGGGGATATAAGAATTTTTGATTAATTAAAGTAGGTTAGTGTTTTATAATAATTTAATAACCAGAAAATTTGTTTACAATTGTTATTTTGTGTCTAAAATAATTCATGAACATATTTCAGATGTTGTTAGTCTGTTGTACCCTATTATTTCTTTCTTAGTGATTGTTTTTGATTTGTAATAAAAATCTGTTCATTTACTACTTTTAAGAGTTTACATTTAGTTGAATACTTATTGTTTACTTTTTTGAGAAATTCAGCTATTCAATGAATTGTATGCGTTGGTGGTATCATTTCCAAATTTACTTAATAGATGCGTTTTGAATGCACATTTTGTCAAATGTCCCTAGTTCTATTTATCCCTATTTTTATATATTTGATTAACACGTTCAATTATACAGATATTCAGTCATATTATTTATGTAAAGTATAGTTCAACCTTATCGTCCCTAATTGATGACTTCTTATAGTTCCCTAATCTAAGAATCTCTGAATAATTGTTTCTTCCTAAGTTAGTTAATTTGACAATTTTTCTATTTCATATAAGTTCTCAGTTATGTTTACTTTGCGCTATTTATTATATATGAGTAAACACGTGTTTAATACTGTCTGTTTCCTAGATTTATTTATTCTTAATCCATTGTACAGCTCATGATATTTATATCCAAATTTGGCCTTCATCCATTCGACTGGTTACACCGCGTCCATCCACTGGATTTATTTTGTTACTAACACGTCTAGTTCGCCTAGTTATATTCTATATATAAATATATAATCTATTTTCAAAATTCCGTACACAGAGAATGAGGACGTGCCCTCGTATGTTGTGCTTTTTCTTGAATAATTGAATCCTAATGTGTTGTTGTCGTATTTCATGCCATTGTATTTACCCAGCTATTGTACAGACATCTAAATGACAATTCCGGCTCCCTTGTGTTATAACCTGCCCAATTGCTATAATATATCTGCTGTAAAGTATTTTCTTATTTGAATATATATTATAAAAGTGTGTAAAGTTATTTTTAAATGGTTTTCTTTCTTTTGATTTCTTAACATTATGGTAAGAATTATTTTAAACGGTAGATACATCCTCAGTTGGGGTATTTGGCAAGATTGTTCAATGTTGGAATATATAAAAAGGAGTGTTAATTATGGTAAATATTCTTTTGCTTTAGTTTTAAGGCGATTCCAAAAATGTTTGTTTTCTAATCACATGCTTGGATGTCTGGAAAGGCTGTTTAGTTCAATTTTAGTTGTCTTTTATATGTAAAAACATGGAATAAAAAGTGTATTATTTATCATTCAATGAAAGTTTTAGAATAATCTCCTAAATTAATACTATTATCATTTTAAGTTAAACCAAAGATATAAAATATAACTATAATATTCTTTTTGTTAATTTAATGAATACTCTACACTTCTTTATTTATGCATAATGACATTTTAGATTGCTGTCATTTTGGCTTATTTATCTTAATAATTATTTTTTTGAATCTTGTATAGTACATTGCATATGTAAGTGCAAAGTCTAGTATATTTTAACGAATTTTTTGGTAAAATGTATATTTTAATTTATATTTTTTCTTTGTTTCTCTTCAACTAATGTACTTTGTGGTATTTCATATAGATTTATGCGAAGTATATAGTTGATAACTATATAACACAATTCAGCTTGTATACTAATAGGCCTACTTATAGTTAATAGCTAGATTTAATTAAAGTATTATAATAATTTAATGTTTTTACATTTCTATTGTAGATCTTTTATAAAGTAGTCATTTACATACTTACAATAATATTTTTATAATTGTAATAATATTGCATATTTACAATAATGTAATTGTAATATTTATATTAGCTTTATAATTATAGCTGTTATACTATTAAAATTGAAATATATTTAAATCGAAACAATTTTCTTCAAAGGGACAATTATATGCAAATGATCTACATTATAGGGCCTATGTTATTATGAAATTAATGCACTCAATTTAAATAATTATTATGACAAAAATAACTTACAAAACTAAAAGCCTTTCATTTTAATAGACTTTAAGATAATTTTTTTGGTGTCTACAGTATAATATAAATATCGATATTTTGAATTGTTTTCCCCATTTCTCCATTATTTTATAAGTAAAATTATAGCTTTTAACAGTTTATGGTTCTCTTAAATTTCCGGGGATGGGGATAAAAAATACCCCCATTTGGACCTCTATATTTGTAGAATAGGGCCCTATTATACTGCTTTGTCGTCATGAAAAATAGCCGTCTGGCTAGCCAGACATACGCATTTACGTACCAAAAATACATATTTTGCGTACAAATTTTCATTCATGTTGTGTACAGAAATTTTGTGAATCGAGCGTATTTGCTTATAGATGTGAAAGATTTAGCATTGTGAGAATGTAGATGTATAATTTGTTGTTGAATTGACGTTGAATTATTTACAATGAATACAGTACCAGTAAAACCCTTTTGTGTTACTTTATATATTTACATTACGCGTAGATACTAACCCCCCCCCCACACCTCCCGCCGTCATGGG
>JAUZND010083276.1:0-15841 GCA_034780555.1 Coelogynopora nodosa | reverse complement strand
TATCTAACATTTTAATTACTATGTAGAAATATTCCAAAAGTGTTACATATATGTAACGCTAGGATAATAAGGGTTAATGTGTTCGATTGGCATGAGATATCCACTTCCACTTGTCAAATGATAATAAACTTCAATACTCATTTTAAATAAATTCTTAACGGAAACTTGAAAAGGTTTCAACAGCACCGTTTGTTGGTATTATAGAATGGGATTTTCAATAGCAATAGCAATAAATATTTTTATTTAATATATTTTCGGCTTTATATAAAAGCTACAACAATGAATACATATTTTTCCTATTATGGTATAGAGGAATTTCACTTCAATTTACTCCACTTCACAATAACTTCAATTTTCTTCACTTCACTTCACCTCACATCAATTCAGTTTACTTCACATCACAATTTTATTTCTTTATTGATTGAAATATATTATTGATTAATGATATTTGTCTTCTTTATTAACATTATAAGCCTACATATATAGCATTTATAAAATATAAAGTTAGAAACTAATCAAAATTAATTGAAGATAGAAATAGTTTTTAACTTAAAGTCGACGCTACAAGATCTATTTGTCGTAAACGCCAATCGTCAATCAAAAATTATATCAATTAAACTTGATTATTAAAATAAACAGCAATTTAAAATAATATTTATACTACTTACAGCTTATTTGTGTAAGTAGTATAATTATAAAAGTATATCAACAAGATCTTGTGGTTGGGAATCAGTAATAAAATGTATAACCTGATTAAACTGTCGAGAAATATAAATAAACACCATAAACTTATAGATATCTTAAATACTACCTAACAACACATAAAACAATTACAATTAAATCAATAATAAGAACGACCTTAAATTACATTCCTAACTTGTGGCAAACAAATGCAATACCCAGAGAAACCAGGCGCAATTGTTATAAAAAATTGTATTCCTTAATAAAATAGAAAAAACAACCAGTTACTGAATATAAATCCAATTGTATTTAAAAACCGATATAATAATTCAATTTAAAACATGCTGCTAATAAAGAAGATAATGTCAAAAATACAAAAATATTGTTACCAGGGTATTTTCTATACACTGTCGCGTTCATGAACAAATAATTTGGCCAATAAAATCATCGAAAATATACGTTATACTGACAAAAATCATATAATTTATCAAAGTTGAAAGCAGTCAAATCAAAGTTATGTACAAATAATACCACGGTTGGACACTTTCAAGGTAATACACCGATAATATATTTAAAAATACCGAACGGAACATCCTCCATCTGTTGAGCCACTGAAAACAAACAAAATTCTATACAAAATAACCTCATAGTCACTCGAAGAAAATACTGCCAATAAGTGGCATATTACTTGTAAGTAATATTGTGCATATTATAATAAAAATTAGTTCAAAAACAATTATCAAATTTGGGCTGGGAGAAGAAATACGTGTCAAAAAGATAAAAAATCAAACGCATGCAAACTATTACATATATAATTACGTTATTAAAACACTAAGTCTAATGAAGACAGGAATCAAATCTTGTAATCAGAAAATAATAAGATAGTCGAACAATTCTTGATTTAATATCATTCAGTGTTAAAGCGAATAACCAAAATAAATGCAAAATAATTTGGAAATGCATGTACATAAATAGAAAATAAATATACAGAGAAAATATAAGCACTGACACGAAAATATGCTCACGTAGGACAAATATCCGGAATACTGTACGAAAATAAAGTGCAAAACTTTTTGATTATCCTTCTTCCATCTCTGATAAAAAAAAGGTGTGGAATGCTGACCCAACGTAGAATTAAAAGATAATTAATAAATGCATGCAAACGATATAAATCCGAATGTGTAAGTTATTATAAAAATACGTCAACTACTGGTTCTTAGTCAAATGTACCGGGATTTATGGAGGCTGACAAATTAACCAACAGGTCGAATTCAAACAATATTGACACTGAAAAAAGTTTAATCTAAAAAGTTATTCACAAGTGATAATGCCTTGTCACAAACAAGCACCAACTTTACCAAACAGCAGCAATGTGAGATAAAACCAAATATGGAAAATTATGTCTATAAATAGGTAAAGCAACTGCTCCTGTACAATTCTAGCTGTATATCATCAGTGCTGTAAGACTAGTTCAGATTCAATCAACAAATGCAGAGAATAGAATACGGTGTATTATACTGTACTGGACAAAATAGGTTGCCAACTGACTGTTGTATTTGGTATAAATGCGTCACAGGATGGGCGATAGAGGAGAAATAAATGGGGAGTTGGAGAGAGGAAGGATAGGGAGATGAGGGAGGAGAGAGAGGAAGGAGAGGGAGATAGAGAGAGAAGGAGAGGGAGAGAGAGAGAGTGAGGAGACACAAGAAGGAGAGAGAGGGAGAGGAGAGAGAGGAAGGAGAGGGAGAGGAGACAGGGGGAGAGGAGAGAGAAAAAGGAGAGGGAGAGGAGAAAGGGGGAGAGGAGATAGAGAGAGAAGGAGAGGAGAAAGGGGGGAGGAGTGAGAGGAAGCAGAAGGAGAGAGAGAGAAGGAGAGGGAGAGGAGAGAGTGGAAGGAGAGAGAGAGAGGAAGGATAGGGAGAGAAGTGAGAGATACAGCTAACGTTTGTCAGAAGAACATGCTGTGTGAGATGTGATTAAGTCAGATGGGGCAGCGGGGGGAGAGAGCACGGTGGTGGAAGTCACCCGTTTGTCGTCTGGAGTGGCGGGCTTCGTCGTGCTCGATGGCACTGATGTCATCATCCGGTATCTACCGCCTGTTGTCGAGGTCGTCATCATTGCTGTTGTTGCCTGCTGCTGTTGTTGGTCCAGATAGAGAACATCTGATTGGAGGACAGGATTGCTACAGTTTAATAGGACGACTAATAATAAATTAGATGGATTACACGTTTCAACAATCACTCGCTTTCTTTAGGTTGTGTTCTCTTTCTAAATCTCAGACCTTACCTGACCGTAAAATGCTTCCAATCTCTCCTTCCAATGCTAAATCCGCAAATTAATGAAATCTTTTTTCTATTCCCGCCTAGACAGTATTATTTTTTAAACTATTTTTTTGAACTTATTTCTTTTTATTTTTTTTTATTTTTTTTTCTTTTCTTTTTCTTTTTTGAACTATTTTTTTTAAACTTATTGCCTAGCCGTCTTCTTTCTTTCCAAATACTTATTTAACTTAATTTTATATGCAAATATACATTAATATTTTCATGGATAGTATTTCAATTTTTTAATATTATATTTTACAGATTTAAATAATTCATTAATTTTTTTAACAATATTGATTTTATTCTAATTTGAATGGATTAATTTCAAATTTTATAGTTCTATATCTATATATATTTTGCATTCCTGTTGGTAAACGTCAGGGTGCTTTCTGCATATCTATAACTACACCAATTATAAGTATAGTATTTCATAGTATTATGTATACATAATTTGTAGTGTTATAAAAATTCTCATATTATAAATTACTGCACATTCAAAAAAGTCTATACTATGATATAATAATGTTATTTCCCACAATAATAAATAATGAAGTATTCATGTATCATTTGTATCTATACTTGTATAAATTAGTTATAAATTAGTTTGAAAAGCAATAACACAATTGTAGTTAGTATGATGCCATATACAATAAATAGTCTGTTATGATTTAATTACCCATGTAATAAGAGCACTTAACATGTTGGTCAAATTAGTCCACTTTTCAGTGACTTGAACGTTCACTTTCTAACTTAATACTTTTTACAGCATGTGTTACATTATTTTAACTAGCTAAGTATTATAATATGGTTCATATAATTTGTTCATTTCTAATCATTCTCAATCTTACATATTGTACGTGGTCGAATGATGTCAATTATTATAATAATATAATTTGTACCTTCAAATTGCAAAAAACAATTAGGATATAATCATCCCTGTCATATAATTCCATTTTCATCTCAATTTATATCATTTTCTTTTCATAATAGTTATTTTGCAACTACAGTGTTTTATTACCGTCGATACACTGAGACCGCGAGATGCATTGATATAATATATTTACGACCTCTATGTTTCCGTCTGTGACAAAAGAAGTCAAATCTCTCAAAATAAATTTTATTATCAGTGCACTAATAACAGGTTGTCATTTCCATCACCAGTATATGTATGCACCATGTTAATCATCTCGCGAGACATCTTAGGCAAGACCGATAATGCTTACTATATAAGTCTATTACAGCTGTATTACAGAACGCGGACTAACTTAGCACCCCGTGCTAACTTCCCCAAAATATGTAGCCCTAGGTAGTGCCAGTGCAAACCCGGGGCCAAAGTAAACAAACGCATTATAATGCATATTAAGTTTTTTGAACTTTTTTTAATATATATTGTAAAATATAATTTAAAAAAAAAGTTGTATGTAATTTTTTCATGTTAAAAAAGGATAAAAATATATTATTTTCGTGATAGAATGTTTTATATAATTGAAATACGACTTTCTTCCAAAGAGTTTAAAGATTTTGATTGTACAATTTTGTTTACAATAAAATATTAATTATGAATATGGTTCAATTTAAGTTAAATATTTAGATAATTATCTGTTCTGCATTAAATTAATAGGGCCTGTTTGTGGTCAAGATAATATTTATATAAACTATATATTATAAAGTGAATTTGTGAGAGTGTTCATTGTTCTATTATACAGCTGTAACATCCTGAAGTGACACTTCGGAGTCACTGACACTCACAAAGGCGACTCAGGAAAAAGTTAAATGGGCCAAGAGCCAATTGAAGAGGGGAAATAATAATCGCGCATTATATCTTAGCACACTGGGCTAACTAGTCCTGACAATCTGTAATACGCATTTAGACCTCGGGGCTAGTTGGTCCAAAAGTTAGTCTTACCATGGGCATCGCTTTTAGTCTTAGCACGCGTTCTGTGATACGGCCGTAAGTGTACAGATAGAAAACCAGATTAAGCGGTTCTCTCGATCTTATTCTCTTCTAAAATATATATTCAACACAGAAACGTGGTACGCTCTCGAGATGAAAGGTATCACAATATTATGTGGGATATGGAAATAAGATATTATAACAAGTGAGGCATAAAATTGGTAAATTTACTACTAGCTCTACTCGTAAAATGTTAGCAAGCATATGTCCCAATGTGTCAACGTTAAAATAAATATTGTAGAAAGCGAAAATATAATTAATAAAATGTGACTAAAATTCTTAAATTTAAATATGTAAAATTTGAGACTTATGTAGATTAGTAAATGACAATCAATGCATTATTTACTTATGTATTCTATTAAATACTCAATTGAAACCACCTGGTCATATCCCTTTAAGGGAATTTCTAACCATAGTCAGTTAATTATTATAGATTATCTCATACATAAAAATATACTTTTAAAAATATTTAGATATCCGATTCCCTGATCCATTTGATGACGAAAACACACCACGATTTATTAATTTATAAATAACACACAATATTATTTCACAACATAATTCTCCCTTTGTTTTGGGACTGATTTATGTCGAAGTGAAACCCCAGAATCCAGCTTGACTCTACTACTCGTCTCACTGACCGGGAAATCGGTTCTCCTTGTTGGTGTGCAGGGAGCTGGTGGACCCCAGGCCGGTGGACGGGGGACGTCCCCCAACTGCACGAGAGGAACCCCCGGATAGCAGTATACTACGGGACTGTGAGCTCATCTGTTGGGGAGGGGGAGAGGAAAGCTGAATGACTCATCGTGTGGTTGCTGGTCATAATTTAGGGGTATCTGCACCATTCATGCTGTTGATAGCAGCTATCAATACGTTTCTGGATGTGCACCATTTAACTAAACCAGAAAATCTTGCCAAAATGTGTTACAGAAAATAGCAATAAAGAATGAACAATAATATCAATGAAAAAAAGGATATTAAAAATTTAATTTATAAACACATACGGACACAGTCTACAGTAAAGGATTTAAATCAGTTATAATGAGACTTCTGGTATATTTTTAATATTATTCACAATTTTAAGAAGCTCATCTCAAGCAAAATCACAATTAATACACTAAAAGTGATGCTGTTTCTAAATTTAAAAACATTATAGAATATTATATAAACTTCTTCATATAAATTTCATGTATTTTAAATGTTTATTATGTATAAACAGAATAAACGTTTTTTTACATTATTCAAAATAATTTTGTAGCATAATAAATTGATTAATTATCTGAAAGGCAATAATATAATTTTGTGGGAAAACTTCCACAGAATATCGTTGTTAATTTAAGTTTAATAATAAGACAAATATTGGCAACATTTTAACACGTAAAGTTTTAAATATTGAATAATAAATTAGATTAATATCAACGCATTCCCTGATTTCACTTGATTGCATCAAACTTTTCCCAACCAGACTGTCCAAAGCAAGCGTGTGACCATACCGACACGGGTGTATATCTTAAACTGACAGTGACACCGGCTACAAACAACAACCAGTCCACGGCACAAGGGGGGCTAAAACTAAGTCACCTTGCTAGTGGAGTCCAGAGGTGGGGAGCAACAGCTGACCAGGTGGTAGTCGTCTCTGTGCGGTCGCGGTGAACTGCCAATCCGGGGGAGGTGACGCGAGGGACCGGAGTTGGAACCGTCACTCCCTCCATCGTCTTCGTTCTCCTCCTCTTCTCCGAGAGTGGGCGTGTGCAGGTCGTCTTGACGGTCCTCTTTAGATAAGAAGGAGGGAACAGTAAACGAATCAATTATTCACAGGTTGAGTTATAACCGTAGACTTCAAATACATCACGAGACGGAACACAATTTAGGTTTTAGTAACCAAAAGATTCAGAAGGAAGGTGAGAGGGATCATATATAAAACTGTATTTTGCGAATATCTATATCTCGAGAACAATTACAGTTATAGACACCTAATTTGGCCCACAGATAGAATTTTGATGGCGTTATAAAGTAAATTAGGAATTATTTCACATTTCTTAATTGGTTTTAAAAGGTGGCTGAAAGAAAAGCTTCCTGTTTTACCTGTGAAATGATAGAGATAAAGATATATAAAGAAATATATAATATTACAAAATACAATATTTCAATGGTTTTTTAAAACAAAGGAATTAAAGATTTATGTGGAAAATGTCTCAATCAAATTTTCATTCCTTCTAAAATCGTATTGGTCCGCTTACTACATTCTTTTGGATGAGCGTCATACAGCGCTTGATAGGGGTCATTAGCATACACAGTGTCTCGTCTACTTAGGTATTATTCCAATGTCTGTGGTTATAACGCAGAGAATAAAGTTACTAAACAATTTCAACTAAACGTTCAAGACACTTCAAATCCCAGCATGACTCACTCTGCGCATTGCCTCCAGCAGTATTATAGCTGGACTGATGGTGATGCGGATGGATGGACGGAGGTCCGGGAGAGGCACCCAACCGAGGCAGAGGATCGCCGTAGTCACCGCCTCCCCCTTGACACGACTTCACTGGATCGTAGCACGAGGTGTAGGCCTGTAGAGGGGGGACAATGAGAGGGTTCAATCAGTCATGGTGGTTGGATGGAGGGAGGAGTGATTGCATAAGGAGACACTATGTCCGCGCTATTATCACAATCGAATTCCTGGTTTTTCCAGGCTAATAATTGTCATTTTCCAGGTTTTTATCTACCAAGACTAGCAAAAAAACTACCTAATGACAGCTCAGCAAGCCAGGGTTTCTTAATTTCCTGCAGTTATAATGGCTGTGCTTAGCGTAAAAGAAGTCAATAATAGTATAACACACGATTATGCCGCAAAAAAGCGATGTTAATTGAAGATGACAAAAATAACATTTATTATAAGGTAATAAAGAACTGGGCAAGTGCCAGCAGATGAATAAAAAATACTCACGACAGATATATTATATTAAGACCAATTCCATGTTTTTCCCGGTCGCGGACACCCTGGATATATCGACATAAAAATGTGATATGTTAAAAATATTTTCAAACACTTCTCGTTTATAAATCTTATTTCAACAGAGCAGGCTCTTCAATATCTAGTGGTATTTTCACCAAGTTGAATATGTTATCGATTGCTCACACAAATTCCTCCAGAAACTATTCCTACAATACCGCAGCTGACATTAAGCATACTCTCCGACACTCACCCTGTGTGGATCCTGGGACGAGGGGGGCAGAGGACTCAGCATACCCAGTCCGTCGTAGCGTCCGGGATAGTCGGAGGACTGGGACTCAATCGGGGGGAGATGGTAGAAGTCCAGCAGAGCATCCCGCTCCATACTGCCCAAGTGGAGATCTGTGGTGGTGGAGGGGTACTGCTGCTGTTGATAGCGAACTCGTTTGGAGGGGCTAGTGTCCACTCGTGGGTACTGAGAGGGAGAGACAAAGAACAACAAAATATTATACATATTATAGAGTCAGTTGTAAAGAGATTCGACCTTCTAATATTTTAAATTTCAAAATTCAGATCGATATTGACAAAGAAATAAATCGATAAAAGTTACTCACAAAATTTTCTATTTCCCATCGCAGCATCAATAGAAAACACAAATTTTAAAGTCTTACATAATTTTAAAAATTGGTATTCAAGAATAAAAATCGGTTTTAATTTTTATGTTACTCATATTTTAAGAGTACTATATAATATAAATACTTTTAATAAGTTTTTTCATCACATTGTTCCATAATAAGACGTAATTATAAAATACGTATTTATTTATGTATATAGTTTTTTCAAATTTATGAATTATTATTCATAGACAATATATTCAAATATATCATTGAAGGACTACAATATAGTATCCTACACAATGAATAATCAATATATAACCGCAATACTTCTTCAATTACTGATTTCATTTTTTGAATGATGTATTATAATATGTTGTTTTATATGATGTATTATAATAGAAATCAACATGAAATTGCAATAATATTGCATGAAATCCTTCACAAGCGAACCATACCACAAGTGACCATACCAGGATTTACACGCCACAACTTTATCAGAGGGGAGGATGAGAAAGAAGTCAAGGTCACCTTAAGAGACGGATCGAAAGAGCCAGGGGCACTGGCAACATCGTTCACGTTCCTCTTGGTGGGCATGGCAACTGGGGCGTACGGGCTCTTGCCGCCAAGAACGATGGGGGGCGGGGCTGGTGGAAGCTGACTGGGGGTGGCCTGGTTGTGTCTGCAGGTAGGGAGGGAGAGAGGGGGGCCAGAGGTGGCAATCTAAATGGTGGCATATAGTCAATAGTGGTTTCGTTTCATACTAAATTGATCTGAAAAGGCTTTTTACTATTTACTAATCCATTTAAATATCAAACACACAGCTTAAAACCATTTTATTGCCATAGTAACAATTTGTAACATATATTATTGAAGTTATATAAACAGTAGATCAGTCGTCCAAACCAAATGCAAAACTGTAGAAAATCGGTTAAGAAATGGTATAAATAATACATCACAATTAGTTTTTGAAACAAAGATTTTAAAATCACTCAAGACTTTATCTTAATTTTCAGTTACAGTTTTCGTGGAATTCTGATTTTAATGTATGCATAAATAAGTGTTGTATTTAATTGAAGTAAACGTATTGAAGTAAACATAAGTATAACGTACCTAAAATTCACAATTACAAATCTTACGTTTTCCCAAAAATTAACAAATAAATAATGTAGCCCATTGCACATGAAGAAAGAATAGAGAAAATCCAGATACGCCCTTTATACTATACAATACAGCAACAATATAGTGGCAGAACGATTTCAATAAGATAATAGTATTCTGAAAACAGCAAACACAATACATTCAACGAGAGTATTTGAGAAGAAGAGAGAGATGTCGACAAACCTGGCATGTGCTGTGGGAGGACCCATATAGGCGTGCTGATGCATGGAGGTGCCAGGAAAGTGTTGCTGTTGATGCATCTGAGTGACCTCATGATCAGCAGGCAGGTAGGATCCCTGATATTGGTGCTGATGTGGAGTGGACGGGTCGATATGAGGCGAGCGACCGACCTGGTGTTGTTGCTGTTGAGGGTTGGAGGCGCTGATTGGGTACTGACCAGAGCTGGACAGCTGTGTGGTGGAGAGAGGCAAGCATTGCAGGGCTGGTTACAAGTAACAGGACACCCCCGTTTCGCATATTTATCAGGTAACGAATTGAGGACACTTGCTGCAGCGGTCGACAACTGACTACAAACAAATAACTATATATTATGATGCGATTCAATTGTAAAAGTTACCCCGTGAAGTTATTATTATCGCGATTGTTTTTGAACACATTTAATTTTCACTGTTTCTATGGCAACAACTCAGTCATATCAAGGCCATATATTTGAATGTCACTGTATTAAAAAAATCAATAGATTGAAAACATAAAATTGGTATTGGTTTTTTCAACGTAGGACTTTCTATAGCAAAATACCACATGGACGATCCATATGAACGCTGAAATGTATTAAATTTTATCTCGTTTTTAATCTCTGATTGGGAAAGTAGATTTAGCCCACTTTTCGTTTCATTGTATTTAATGAAACCCAGCTCAACTAATGAAATAAGGGAGAAAATCGGGCAAAGAACAGTGTAAGATGGAATCGCTGCAGGTTCCAATGTTATACACAAAGTCGAACTCACCTGCAGTGGATGAGGCTGATATTGTCCAGAGGCCACACCAGGGGGGGTAGGGGCAGGGGCGGGGGGGTAGCCTCCCTGTGACCCCCTCCTAGTGTTGAAGGTGTCCCGAGTGATGCTGGGTGGCAGGGGGAGCAGTTGGGCCTTGGCGGAGGGCACTTGTGACATCCCTGGAACACGGAATGCGACGCGTACATGTTTAAATAATAGAATTAATGACGAAAAAATATATTTTTAACTATTATTAAAAATTATGTTTTATCAAGAAGTGGAAGAGTAGAACGACCAAAGTTGTCAATATGACATGTTTTAATTAATGACTAATAATATTATTAACTAATACAAATATTTAATTCGGATTTAAAATCAATTAATATAACAACTATTACAGAGAATTAAAATAATAAATTGGAATGCATTGCATAGGCGGTAATTTCTGAGAGTCAAATTATATTAATTATAACATAATAATATAATCTACCTGGATAGTTGGGTGTATTCGGAAGAACATAGCAACTGTTGCCACCAGCCTGAGTGTAGTTGCTATAGGCGGAAGTTAATGTCATCTGAGCACTTGTAACATTGCACGTGGAGTTAACGTAGGCACCTGAAAGGAGGAACCAAAGTAGTGTAGGGCCTACCATAATATGGGAACAAACGATTTCATCACTTAAAGTCAATTCATATCACAATCAAAACTAACTTACTGTAGTAAAAACCAGAAGTTTCAATAAACCTATTACCATAGTCACAGGATATAATGATTATAATACATATTGCAATATTGTTACAAGGAATTAGTCTACTTTTGGAGAGTTACAATATGACTCTACTGTCTATTCCACAAAGTCCAATTTTCAATCATTGGCACGATCGCGAATGAGATGCCTACAACTATCGATTATTATCTGAATGAGATGCCTACAACTATCGATTATTATCTCACTAAGATACCTACAACTATCGATTATTATCTGAATGAGATGCCTACAGTACAACTATCGATTATTATAACCCCCTTGGTTCACACAAAGCGAGCCATAGGATCAACCATTTCAAAATAATATAATAATTAGATGGTTAAAATACTATTAATGTCGACGGTATGTTATAAGTTTTGGTGAGCGAAGAAAAAACTCCCTGACAGCACTATCCTGTTGGTGAAGTCTCATCTGAATTGCTGATTGCGTCACTTAGAGTTGTAGTTAATTCGTGTAGAAATATCTTCAAAATATGTCAACTGAAAACGACCTCGTCCACCTAGCTATTTAGAAGGGCTGTCAGAACTGTTATTCCAGACGCGGACTGCCAATCTACCGAAATCACAATCTGGGACAAAGGAAGGGTGTAATGGAGCGCGGCTTTGTTACTATTTTGAGGTCTGTGGGGAAATAGCCTTCAGCGGGGTTTGGGATTAGGAAATATTGTTAGTTAGGCAAGCCGGAAATAGGTCATTGCGATGCAGCTGACTCCTGAACAGCACTACACTTGCAAATTTGATAGCTAGAGATCAATACACATCCGCTGTAAAATAACAATTTTAAATAAAAACGTAAGCGAAGGAGCGCGACAAAAATTTGAAGAAATTTTATTCAAATGCATAAAATAAAAACTATTGGCCGAGTCGAGAACATCACTTCAGTCAAGTGAAAGGGGAACTCAAATATGATAACTTAGCCCCTAAATACTGGGTTTACTTCAATAATAATAGATCAAACAAATTGTTATACTATTGAAACTTTATTATAGCGTATCAAATTACAGTCGGGTGACGGTCCCAAATAAGATTCCTCACTACTCATCAAATAAACTCGATGGCAACTCGATAACACTTCCAAAAGCGGATAAATTAAAGATTTGAGACAGGATAAAAAGCATTTGACGTATTCAACAAGAGATAGCCGAGGTCTGGTGACCCTGCGTGTACCTGCAAGTGAGGAGGTCGCAGGATAGGAGAACTGCTGATGGTGCAGCGGGGTGGATGTGGACGACCCCCCAGTGGGAGTGGTGGGGGTGCCGGGAGTGGCATGGCCGGGGAAGAAGTGGCCCCCGGTAGAGGAAGCCGGGGTTCCGGGACAGTGACTCCCACTCAGCGTGCTGCCTGGTGTACTGGGGGTGCCTGGCTGCCCTTCTGAGGCCACTGAGGAGAGAGAGAGAGAACAATAGACATCACCATCTTCAAAAAACCTTAAAAAAGGTAACATTTTGATCTTTTATCATATTTTATACGCTTTTAATAACATGACAAAAATTATAATTCGGAAATTACTACTTAGACTACTTATGTTGCACTTACTTAAAGCTAAAAATAGACCAAATAATACATCACTAGGCCAGGGAAGCTGTTTGACCTTAACAACGTATTATACGGGTACTAGTCTATGTGTACGTTTGTAATACGTTTATACAACACAAATGGTTAATTTTTTGGGTTATAAATACTAAAGGCATTACTTTATTTTAATGTTTTGACTAATTATTTCTTATGTTGTCACTGCAAATGAGGAGAGAAGTGGAGTCATGAAATTCTTCTTTCTTGCGGTCAATTATAAATGGACCATCCTGGAGTTGAGCAGCTCAAAACAAATTATAGTGCTTCAAGCACATATCATACACTGTACAGCAATCATTTTAATCTCAAGCAGCACCTTATACTCTATATAAAGAACAGAACAATACAATTACATAACATATCAAAATAAAAAAAGTTATTTTTTTAAATTTAAACATGCGCGGCAGTCCCCAGCGGTTTGAACAATTTTATACGCTATTAAAAAATACAATATCTGCCCTGCAGGATTTGGGGGAGCGTTTACGAAAATTGAAACTTTGATGAAATGCAGGAAAATAGATTTCAAATTACATAATTTCAGGGACCTTTATGAATTTTTTAATTCGGCTAGAAATGCGTAGCAATGAATAAAAGGAGACCAAATTATGTTTCACTGAATAATGCGCTTTTCATTTGGAGATTAAAACTACGTATAAAGCATAACTTACATCAATTGGTGGATGACATTAAATTACGAGTTTACTCCACTCAAATCTGGTATTATAAATGTTATTTTATATAATTACTAAAATAAATGGCTGTAAACCACTGACTTGTTGATCCCGAGTTTCTTCTGGCGCCAACCTCATTCCTTTTACTGATAGTATCATCGAAAACACGACGTAGTAGATCCTTGTCAACTCCACCAGTCGTCAGCTGCTTCCCATTCGTAGGGCTGAAGTCGTGACCAGAGGGAGCTGCTAACAAGGGGAGAACACGGCATGATTTACCTGATTTTAGAGCTATAATTGTCGTCAACTATAATGTACTACTTTTACCAAGTAGTATGAGCATTGTATATAAACAATTAGCTGGATACGTCACAATTGGTAGTAATTAAACAGAATCGGATTGTCCAATGGAATCAATGCCCGCTTATTTTCATTGCTGCCTGCCGCCTATTGTCAGCTCGATAATAATAATAATTGGAATCTGATTTTCCAACGTCACAATCGTCGGTTGCCAGGTCATATTGACAAACCAGTAACAACCGCACAACACGGAATACATCAGGCTCATGACATATCTACAACTGGTCGATAATAAATACAACTAATGCAATCAAGAGAGTCACATTTCCTTCCTGGATCGAGGACAGACATTAGCATAACATTATGGCGTTGGCGATCAACTCTCCAGCTCTCGTGTAATAACAATAGTGGTTAGTGTGTGACATACCCATTCTGAAATGGCCATAAAACATGGTTACTAAGGGGGAACACATACTTCGGATATGTTTTTTGTAGTTAGTGTAGTAACATAAAAAATGTGAGAGATAGTGGAAACGTACCTCATTCTAATAAAGCAAAACTGCGTTTAGGACATTTTTAGGTGTTATTTTGTACAATCGTATAATGTATTCTATCACAGGTATTGAAAGAGACTTTTCTTTTTTTAATATTATGAATTACGAATTGGTATAACGTAGTTATCAACTAATCTGTATTTTTAATATTCATGAGATTTCTAAAGAAAAAACGCGGAGCATGTAAGTTTTAGACAATTAATTGATTTTGAACATAACAACAATAACGTGAATAAGTTTACCAATTACGCTTGATCTCATAACAAAAAATAGTATAATTCAAAAGTATTGCCAGTTATTACTCGATAGCCATCTAGTAATAAAATTATCGATTATAAACATTTTTGTATATAAAAACGAGGGCCTTGGTTCAATAATTGCCTATTTAGGATTAATTTCATTAAAACAATTAACTTTTGAAACCGTGGCAAATTGTTTGTTATTTTTTAGTTTTGTGAAACATTAAAAAATCTCATATTCAAGCTAATTTATTGCAGCATACTGCACTCGAGTCTGCAACAATTTCAAAATCAATAATTGTTTACGAACAATTTAACTATAAACATTTGAACCAGTTCACACTTTTGTTAGTTTTAGATTGGATTTAAATCAAATGAAATTCTCTTGACAGTAGAAAATTGTGACCTTGTGTTGTGCAGAGAGTTGTGCAATGAATTAACTTGTATTATATATCCAGGGTTCCCACTCCACCCATGCCTCAACATTTAAAGACCCTACTTAATGTTAACATTTACGGATATAGTTCATATATTGAAAGAAAAAATGTAGTTTTCAAGAGTTTTATAATGTGGTTTATTCACATGAAATTGAACTGAGACTAAACTGAACTAAAGAGAAAATGTTTGTTTTTATGAAAGTTCTTTGATCAATATTGTTCTTTTGCAAAAAATTCTTTAGACACTTCCAGAAATTCTACATGCTTATCATTTTCAGCCCTTCGTAGGGCATTCGATTTAACAATAAGGTTATTGTCACTTTTAACTTCAGCAGTGTCTGCTGCACTGGCTGATTCTATCCTCAGTGATGCTTCTTGGAGTTTCAAGCATCAAATATCATATTTAAAAACACCAGGCATGATTTTGGTGCTATTTAAAAAATACGGAAATATAGCTACCAACCACACCATCCGCGGAGCAATGCCGCAGCGGCGAAAATTTTGACCTTTTCTTTTGTCACCATAAATTACACATTACAATTAAAAACCTTTCAAAAAAATAAAATGTACGGTTTCAATTTTTAAAGACTATTTAAAGACTTTTACTAATTTTTGTAAATTATTAAAGACTTTTAAGGATCACCTCAAAAGTTAAAGACTTT
>JAUZND010083265.1:0-15842 GCA_034780555.1 Coelogynopora nodosa | reverse complement strand
CTTCTAAATTTATTGACTATTAAAATTCTAGAAGCTTCTGAAATATAGAAGCTTCTAAAATTTAGAAGTAAATAAGGAATTTATGAAACTCATATTTTTTAGAAGCTTCTAAATAGAAGATTCTAAACGTTTATGATACAATTTTACTTTTAAAATATCAATTTTCAAATGTGATAGCTTAGCATTCAGAAATAATCTGATTTTTGGTATTAATGTTTACTATTTCACTTTCTGTGTATTGAAAGCTATGTATGGAAATAATAAGATTAGTATTATTTTTTATACTGTTCTGAAGCCCCCAAAATAGTGCTAAAATTGCCAAAAGTCACTGAATATGTTTTTGGTATAAAACTGAAGCAGTATTTTTTCATCTTGCTTACTCAACTAATATGCCATTGTTTATTTGTAGGACTAGTGGCTAAAAGTAAGAAAATCTCAAAGTGCATATTCAAGTTGCTATAATCAAAGGACCTTTGCCTAACCATGAATAATATTAATATACACTAACAAGTAATGCCTATTTTAGTGAGGAGATATATTTCTCAAAATAAAACAATTTTCAAATGAATGATAAAGATATGTAATGTTATTTATAGATTGTAAGCATGTAATGCATATTGATCACTTTCATCTCATGTAACTTTTAATTTTCAAGGGGTGCAAGTTCATAAGGGGGGTTCCTGAACCCACAAACCCACCATTACACATGTGACTAGTATATGATATATAGAATACTTATATAAGATTTATAAAATCTTTATCAGTGGATGTAATGTCCAGAGACATTAGTAGCGATATCATTTTAATGTGTGATGTCTATACAAAATATGTACATATATACAATAGTATGTAAATATATATAAGGCTCTATATAGACATCCAAACCACTTTGGAAATCACTCTGCAAGTGTATTTATAACAGCTGCTATTACAATTATATATATTACCCTGCTCCTATTCCAATCTTACATATTAATATTTCTGGTTATATTGAGTTATCTTAACATTTAATAAATGCTATCCAAAATCGAGGCAGACTAGCTTCAAATTTCCTACCAGCTCAAGAATGGTCATTGCACAATATCATCTTTAATTATATGTGAAACAATTATATTTATGACAATGTATCTTATCTCTCATATTTCTCTGTCATTACATATGTGCCAAATTATCTTTAAAAAAAAGGTTATAATTTTTTAAATACTCCATTTTTGTGTATATATCCCATTTTTAAATATAATGTAGAGACTACCTTTGAAATAACATGCCTTCTCTCTCTATACCTATATAAAAAGATTACTAAAGAACTCTTCAACATTGTATATATTGATAGTTGATAAAAATATATATCCTTATTATAAAGTACTTCTTCATTTTATTTAGTTATATGAAATTATAATTATTTAAGAATATAAAAATAATTATCATAATATTATTAGTGCAATTTTTTTATTTAATAAATTTTAAAAAAGAGTTTAGTTTAAATATATTTTAATTTACTAATAATGCACATTAATCAATTTGAAAATTGTGATAAACTATGTATTTAGGTATTTTTATAAATTTCTCAACTGGTGAGAAGTTCTGAACTTGTTTATTATTATAATAAAGTTTTCAATTGGTAAACCAGTTCAGAACTTTTGACCAATTGGGAACTTTTTATAAAGATCTAACAAGTTCTCAAAATGGCAGTGTTCCTTACTGGTCGCCAACATTTGTTATACTTATATTTTCTTTTAAAAAAATGATAACAGCACTATAACCACACTCTCAAAAACTGTGGTTGCAGTGTCAATAGCTTTTATGTTTGTAAGATACACATTCAATCAATTTTTAAATAAAAAATTAATAAACTATGTCATTTACCATTTATATATGTTTGTTGTGGACCAAATAAAAATTCCTCCTGGGTCTGACCAATTTGCAATTGTCAGACCAAATAATATATTTAACTTATTATTCTTTATATATATTATTATTCACATCATGTGGTTTTTTCTGGTGGATATCCCAGAATTACTGCCTCCGATGTTATAGGTACTATTCTAATTTGTTTGTTATTTTTTTGACTATTTGTTTTGGGTTTTAATAAGTACTGCTTGCAATCCAGTCATCAGTAGGGAGATTAGGTTAGCAGATGAGAGCTGAATAGCTTGAAACCGGTAGTGCACTGTCTCTCTGCTGTTTGTACAGGCTCCGTGCGTAGTGCTTACTTATTATTAAAAAATAACAATAATATATATTATAATAAAAGTGATCATTACAGGTATCAATTAATTACAATTTTCAAAGTATAATATTAGAACTTAAAAATATAATTTGAAACCGAAATTATTTTTATTTGATCCTGAAAATATAAATTATTATTTTCATTTGATCCGGAAAATATAAATTATTATTTTGTTTGAACCAAATAGATTTTTTCTTTTTTTTTCTTAATCAAATAGGATTTAAAAAAAATTAACCTAATTTAATTTTTTTGTCCATATCACATAAAAATCGTTTATTTTTGGTATGTACTGATTTCTATTTGGTCCAGACCAAATATAAATTCTGCTTATTTATTCTGAACCAAATATAAATTTATTGTATTCATTCCTGACTACAGGCATATATCCAGGATTTTTAAAAGTGGGGGTTCAAACATTGTTAGTTTTTAGTAAGCAATTTGAATTAATCATAATCCCTATGTTAAATTTAATTTTCAGATTTAAATATTTTATAATGTTTTGTATTTCTCTATGTATAAAAATAGTTTTTAGATAATTTTTGTTTGAAAAAGACTAAATTGAAAAGTTGAAAGCATTATATCTAAAATATTATTTATTCCTCATATTGCGATTATATTTTTTGTATGTATGTATATTATTGTATATCTTCTCTGATGGCTTTTAATGTATCAAAATCTTTCTCCCTATAAATAATTAATTTTGTAATGGGGTTGTCACAAACCTCCGAATAAATTAAAAAAAATTAAATTCCACTTTTTGTTTAGTTCCATTTCCATTATTATTGTATTCTTAGTCGTTTGAATATCTATCCAATTTTGTGCAATTGATAATATTTCTATTATTTGTTTGTTGGGTGATTTAATATTTTTGAAAATTTATAATTTGTGTTATACATATATTTGACTTTTAACTAATAAAATCCAAAATTTTAATCAATAACATCTTAAATTTATACTCATAAAATTCTTAAAAGATGTTATGTTCCAAACCCATTAAAAATATATATTGTATATGATACACAATTAAATAATGTACTAAGTAAACAAAACTTGGTACTGTTAAGTGCTGTAGTTCAACTGACAGTTCTTCTATTGTCATAAAACACATTGTGATTTAGTCACAATTCTCTAACCTTAAGATGTCAACAAAGGTTAGTAGTATGATTTCTTTCCATATTCTTATAACCATCCATAATCTAGCTCTTTATTGTTTGGGCTTTGTTTTAGCACATGCAGCTGCATTGTTTCTGTAGCATTGTACAATACCCTTTTTTTATTAAAACATTCCCAATGATAGATTGACAGTGGAATATGTTAGGTGGTGCTATTTATAAGTGTATATATACAGTAGATAATAGAGTAGCAGGCTGAGTACACTCTTTGACGAACTACATAGTATTCATAGTTGGTAATCTATTACCTTGCCAAATTTCAAGTTTCCACCAACTGGAAGTAGTCAAATATCAGGGGAGTATTTTGAAATATCGCTCGAAACTGGATTTGATTTACTAAAATAAACATATCGCTAGAAAATTTATCAGTTTTTATTTCTTGCACACAATAATAATGATTATATTGTCGTGAATAATCGTCCCTAAATTGATACCAAATTGTGCATTATTCCCCGTTTTTTAATCTATTAAGTATTTTAATAAGTTTTGATACCCTTTGTGCGTATCTACATACCTAAACTAAGTTGTGCTAATCACTTGACAAACATTTCGGTTCATATTATTTGTTAAAAATGTCATATACTTTAAATTTCTAATGATGTGTAAGTGGAAGATGACGTGTAAGTTAAACATAGCAACATTGTTTGCTTAGAGTTAGAGTTGGATTACGGAAGAAACTCTAATTTTGTATTGATATGTAGGTCAACTGTGACTCATAATTTTGTATTGATATGTAGGTCAACTGTGACTCATAATTTTGTATTGCTATGTAGGTCAACATTGACTCATAATTTGGTTATTGCTATGTAGGTCAACTGTGACTCATAATTATAGTAAGTTAGTTTAGTGTTTACTGCATTTATCAAGTTAGTCACGCTTTATTGTAGTGATATGTTTAGAGGCTGGCAAGGGAACCTCTAAACATACGGCCCATATTCTCAAAGAGTCATTAACTTAGTGTACATTTTAACTAATGTGGCCACTAACTAAAGTTGGCAGCATTTCAGCAGGGGCGACTGACTAACATCGAATCGGAGTAACATAGAATTGACTGGAATAGCATCATACCGGAATAACATCGAACCAGAATAAAATCTCCTATATTTTTATAGGATTGTACGCAAAAAACAGATATCTGATTGGTCACTGTATCTCACAATGTATTTTCAATGTTATTACGATTCGACGTTATTTCGGTTTGATGTTATTCCGATTCAATGTTATTCAGCGTTCCCTTCCAGAATCCAACACTAATTAACTAGTTCCCTTCTAGAACCCCATAACTCTGACGGAAAATTGGACTAAAAAAGTCAGCTTATTGCCGTTTTAGTTTTTATTGAAGTTTAACTTGAAGCTGATTGGCTGCCCTGACTTGGAAATCGATGAAGCATTGAGCACTACTATTAGGCATTTAGATTCGTTTCCCCTTAACTTTTCATCAACTTTTTCTGTTTGATCAACTGATTTTTTATTTTAATTTCCTATAAAGTATGGCTTAAAAAATCGCCCAGAGAATTGGTATAAGGAAGAAATTTTTTTATGGATTTTGTAAGTCATCACATAACAATTATGGAAGATAAAAGAATTGACGTAGAAACATCTAAAAAGAAAGAGAGAGCCTGGAATGGTGTTTTTGAACAGTCTTGTGTAAAGTACGGTTGCGTTTAAGGGAGTAAAAGCGTATCAAGGATCAGTAAGACATCAAGGCAAAAGACATTTGCCGGCCATGTGCAAAGAATATAAAAAAAAACTGGAGGTCCTGCAACTAAAAAATCTGTTACACTTTCATAATTTCATTTTGAACTTTTTCCCGGAGAATTTATGAACCCAAAAACTTGAATTAAACTGATTATAAATTGGAAAACTTCCAATATCATAAAATCGTAAAACGACCAGAACTGGCCACTCAACACTAATGGTGAATTACGTCGAGAGTTTCTTATTAAATTTTCTCCCAGCGTATTACAAATAAACGTAGTCATTTCTTTACTAAAACTATACCTCAAATGGAATTCTATTCTTAAAAGAAATTTCAATATCTCGTAAATGTAGTAGCATAACACACTTGTGCTGTATGTTATAAATTAAAGCAATATTGTTACACTGTTATACGATTTCAGGCAGCGAGCTCGATTTAGAGTAGCATCAAATCATCACTCGTATTTTTGCATATTTTGTGCCGATTTTAAGGTTGTCAAGATCTAAAATTGCATTGAGAATACCACTCTAAAACTAACTGGAGTGGATGTGACTCATCACTAACTTAAAAAAAGCGCTTGGAGAATACCAAAAAAGTTTGTGAGACTTCTATATCCTATAATTAGAAATTTCGGTCATCATTTTAGTTAGAGTTAGTTTAAAATTGCTTTGAGAATATGGCCCACAAACTCAATTTTATTGCTGCTGTAAATAATACAAACAGAGTACGTCATTTAAAAAAAATGAATACCCCTCAAAATGCTAAGAGATTTAAACTACCCAATTGTAAAATATACTCAAACGAGTTTATAACAAGGTTACGTTTTTCCAAAGAAACGACAAAATATATTTGCGATATTTTAAGAGAAAATTTATCAAGACCGAGTTACAGGTGTTGTCCGCTCTTCGTGTTTACGCAACAGGAACATTTCAAATTGTGTTGAGAGATTTTTAAAACTATTTAAGTCGGTCTTTTACTTCAAAATGTGTAGCTAATGTGTCGACAGAATTGGCAAAGCTTAGTCAAAATTTAATTAATATTATGAAGTGGACATTGTTTTTCAACAAATTTTCAGGGAACAAATATTTCTATTTGTAATTCTGGTGGGACTTGTCCCTCAGAGATTTTTCAATTGAAAACCGTTTTATTCAATAAATGTACACGTCTGTTGCGATTATAAGTATGCTATCAGAAGTATTATAGTTGGGTGATGGCCATTGAGTGCGCATGGCACCAGGATTTTTCATGAATAAAATCTAAAGGATTGTTTCGAGAATAATAAAGTACAATTTTAGCTTTATTTTAAACGTTGATATTACTCCGTACTTATTTTTTGGTCCCTAAGATAACGACAAGAAAACTTTCTAACTACACTGTCCCAAGACAGTTTCTTAATTTTTTAAGCTTTCAACATCCGTTTTCTTATCCTGTGATACAGTAATATATTCACTTACAAATTCTAATAAGTACAAAATACAGTTTTTCATCTTTTTCCCTGTTCTCAGTTCTACTCTTCTTTATGTTAGGATTAATGTAGTTATAATTGTAGCAAAAAGGTTTTTATTGTGAAACAACGCCGCACAATGCTTAATATAGCAACAAAAAAGGTTCTCTTTGTTAACCATTTATATGATAACGTAGAATTGTATTGACTAATATACTTATTGACCAATAGGCATACGAGAACACAATCAGCTGTGATGTCTCTGACGGTGTGACCACTAGTTTAAATTAGCTTCTGCAATGATGACTGTATTAGTTAGAGTCGCAACCAGTTCGTAGCGCCACTAAACTAAAATTGCTTCTGTAAGTCAATGTCATATTATTATAAATGTTGAATATTCGTATATTATTTATAATTAAATCACACAGTTGTAATTTTACTTTTCTTGTATAATAATTTCCATGATATATTTCGATTATATAAATATAAGTAAAAACTACAAGTTCTGCTTAATTGGGTAAAATTTGAGCACATAACTTAAATGTTAAAATATATATTTTTTGTATTGATAGTGATATGAGAATCATAAGTAAAGCATAATTCATGTACAAATTTACACTTTGTCCAAAGTTAGACGTGCATAATTATTGATAAATTATATCAATACAATTTCATTTTTTCAGTTATAATTTTTATAGAACCGATTCTTTAGTTAAAACTGCTAGTAAGTGTGATTAGTTCTTTTCATAATAAAGCCTACTAATTAGAAAGAGTTTATTGCAAATAAAAATTTATGAAATATTAACAGTTAATAACACAATAATCCAAAATAAGGGCATGTTACTTACCCGATTATCTAGTAGTATATTTCTTTACATTGAAATTGTTTAAACTATTTAATTGTCTTAAATTATTGTCTATAGTTTTTTTGGTGTTTATATTTTTAAAGTATTATTTGAATAAGGTAAAACTTAAACAGTCTTAATCATGTTTTAAAATACTTACTGTATATTTAATATCGTCACGTCACTCGATTAGACTGCTAATTGGTTGACAAAATTGTAAACTTTTTTAAATTATAATATTTTTAATTAGAAAGAATTTGCTATTTTAATGTACAAACAAGTAGTAATGATCAAATTCAACTCTCCTGTTACCCCCATACTATAGTGTTAAATGAATAATTAACATATTTATATATCAACAATTCATAACGGACTTATTTTATGTAACCAACGAGGCGAACAGTTTGCTATGGCAGCATTATAATTGTTGTCTATTCGCAAATGAAAGCACCTTCAAGTAAAAATCAGCGTAATGTGCAAAATTGCGTATATCAGTTGCAGTGTACCTGTACTGCAATTAAATATATATTGACAGTATCACCAGAAAATATCATTACCGAATACGAGAACATTTTAATGACATCATTATTACAGAATATGTAAAGCGAGATTTTTAACGTCTATTTTCGGCAAAGAAAATGCCTGCACTAATTTGAAATTCAGAGAAGCAATACTTATTCAATTGAAAAAACCTGCGATCAACAGCAAAATAGAGTGTGATAATCTTTTAAAATAATTTTTTTGACAATCATTCAAATGTTGACAATTGATAAATATTTTATATATTTAAAAATAGTTTTCACAATTGAAAATATTGATATATTTTATTATTATTGCAGTTTATTTTTTTGCAGCTTTTAATTTTACATAATTAAATATACTAAATTAGCTTTATAATATAGGTTGTATAAGCTTCGTTAGCTTTTTATAAATTTGTTTTAATCTTACCCCTGCCGAATGAGTGACATAAATTTTAGAAAACAAGCAAACGTAATATTTCTTAGGGTGAGTTGAATTTTACAAGAAAAGTCATTTTGCCGATTGACCCCATCTAAGGTAGACACTGGTAATATTTACTGCTAACTAATTAGTGTGAAGTGAATTATGTTATAATCTGTGAAACTTATTTACTTTACTTTGAAAACGTAATCAATGTTTTACCATATCTTACCGCTTTGTAATTAAGAAAGGTTGGCGTGTATATCACTCAGCAGGATATTTTCTTTTTATTATAAATATATATATATAAAGTTATTTTTTTAATAGTATATATTTTGAACTCATATATAGTGACATGATATATTATTATCTTAAACAGTGAAAAATACCTGTATAATAGCATGCTATAATAAAGTGTGCGTAGTTTCTTTTTACACCTGAAAATGGTTCTGTACAATTCGATACTTCATCCTACGACAACAGGGTCTTCACAACAGACCACACTTAGGAGATGTTACAGTCAAGCTTTTTCGTTGGCTGAGTCATTCTTTTGTTCCCAGTGATGCTGGAGGGGATTTTGGTGCTCGCTCGTCGATGACTGGCGAACGTGTTCCTGAAGAGACGCCTCGGTGAGCGTACCGGGGTGGGAGATCGGTCACCGCCACCCATTTGACTCGAATTAGGGGAGAGGGACGCAGAAGAACCGAGCACTGCAAAAGCGCTGGAGCGTCGCTTGCTGTGATCATACTGGGGCAGGGCCGGTATTCGGTCGAATTGGAAGCGACCTGAGAGCTGATTCTGTTGCCAGAGTCGCTCGAAGACCTCCTGAACTCCCTCGGTGCTCTTGGCCGACGTAAGAATGAACTGGCTGTCAGGGATCATCACTTTGAACTGCCAGGAGTGGATCATTTTCTGTGTGATGCGGTGGCTGTCTGGCGGGAGGTCGCACTTGTTGCAGCAGATCACGAGCGGGGTTGTGCTGAAGTCGTGGCGCTCAGTGCGCACCTGATCGTAGAGTTCGGTGACCTCCTGGAAGGAGTGGGGATCGTCCAGCGCGAAGACGAGCACTATCGCCGAGGCGCGGCAGATGCAGATGCGACGCATGGCGGTGAAGTTGTAGCTCCCGCTCGTGTCCATCATGTCGACGCCCACGTATTGGTTCTGCACCTCGAACTGCTGCGAGTAAATGTCCTCCACAGTTGGATGGTATTTCGGGTCGAAACTGCCGCGAAGGAATTGGTAGATGATGCTCGTTTTCCCGGTCTTTCCGGAGCCTAGAAATACAATTCGAACACGTTTTTCTTCATCCATTGTATTTTCGTAGCAAATGATAATCTTGTAGAAGTGATTTCGTTTGGCAAAAGTATTCCACTTTTAATATTTGGTCTATTGTCTCTCCTTTTTATAATACATTTTAACCAACCGAATATCGTGTTGGACATAAAGCAAATTTTCGCTTTCTTATTGGGTGGATAGTTTCCAATGTTTTCCTAATCTTAACATTCATGACAGCATTGGATACAATTTTCCTCCTGTAACTAGAATTTATCAACAGCATTCCATTGTACTTTCTCATTGTACAATAACTGTACCTATACACTTATCTTTATAAATTAATTTTGTTATATTTTGACAAACATAGTCTCGAAATGATTATGAAAGAATTGCATAACAAATATAATTTATAATTATTGGAAGTAATGTTTTAACAGTCAGTTTCTCATTATATTATGTAAATTGTTTTTCAAATCCTGTGTATCGATGTTTTGCTTGTTTCTAATTTAATCGTTTTACATGGTATTTATGATATTGTTTTCATTAAAATTTTATAACAGTTATCACTAAATATATAGTTTTAATAATGTTGTTTAGATTGGCATGCTCCTGTTAACATTTACATATTGCAGCTTGAATCTTTTAGATTTATATTTAGTAAACATTATATTATAATTGCCCATCTGCCTATCGTCTGTGGGTAATTGGAAACTCTCGTAGTCAAGAGCAGTAACTTTGCTTCATTATAATTGAAGGAGTACTTTTATAAATGTATAATTATGTATAAACAGGTGTCCTTTAACTTATCATAAAACATAGTTCGCGCTTATGATTGAAACAGTTTCGATTTGCGACTCTCTGGTTTCGTATCTATTACGTTTTGCAATATTTGCACTACTTGTCTCAGTAAATGGTTTTTCTAATTGAAAAAATATGAGATGAGGATGTAAAATGTTGGCTAGCCATACTTAAAAACACTCCACAACAATTAAACTAATGAAAGTTTTGTTATCGTTGACTTCGACATTAGAGATGCACTATTTACGTTATTTTACTTTTTTTAAAGTTTTCATTAGAGTTTAAGTAACATTTTATATGTTACTTAACGTGAGGTAAAAATAAAGTTTGTTATTTTTGTTGCGTTAGTAATCAACTACACTGTTTTAGATGTTATTAGTTTTTCTGTGATTATTTGAATTAACATAAAGAGTAAATTAAAATAGATGATGAACAGAGTTATATTATTTGAAGTTTGTAAGATTTTATCTGGTCTAAATAAATAATTTTATTAAATTAATTAAAATAATGAGTAGGCTTATGGTTAGATTTTATCTGGTCTAAATACTTCTTATGTTTTTTCAACGTATACAGCTATTTCATGCTTCTGAAGTGACGTCGAATATTTTATTCTAGTATAGTATTCTGTGGATTTTGTTATTTGTTTTGTGTTTTTTATCTTAAATGTGGTGAACGTTAAAACTAGTTGTCTAGGACCCAATTAGAATAATATAAAAAGTAAATATATTATGTTGTTAAAAATAGATGCTAACTGTAAGAATGAAAATGCAATCAATTATAATTGCTGCAACCTAATATTGTGTGCGCCTAATTTATTCTATACCTTAAAATCAATGATTTAATATTATTAATTGACAACTATCATCGTGATGTATTTATTTTATTAATTGCTGTACATGGTACATTTAATTCATAATGGGTTAATTTTTTATAAAACCTTGTTTAATCAATTATTTTTAATTAATACGATGCTGCAATTATTTCTAAATGTGACGAAAGTATTGATGGTTATATATATATATATAATTAATATTTAACATTGCTCGAATATTTTTTTTACTAGTTCCATCAACGCTAGGGTACGCAAAATAGCTATACAATTGCAATACACAAATATTAAAAAAGTAATTCTAAAAATTATTTTGATAAAAATTTATTATCATCTTAACATTTTAGGTGAATAAATGTCAAATCTTATCTATCGTAATATTGTCAATCCTCTCATAGTATCGATTTTTTAAATGGAATTCTATTGTTTAGTTAATAATCTTGGTTTTATTTTAAGTTTTGAGGATTATGGACGTCGCATATTCCGAATTTTAGGTGCACTTCGTATTATTTAATGGTTAAAAATTATGCCACGTTGCATGTAACTGCATTTAACAACGATAGCACAATGGCTATAAGATTATGCTTATGAGATTAACATATTGTCTATTTGATGGTAATAATAAATTTATTTTCACAATTAAAAACTGTGTTAAAAGTTGTTGTTTTCATGAAAAAAGTTATTTCTATATAAATTGATGATATGATGTTAAATTCATTAATGTAAACGGTAATATCTTTTCCTTACATAAACCATTTTGCAGGGTTCCCAGCGATCCTTGAAAGTCTTTAAAAGTTTTTACATTTTGAGGTGATCCTTCAAAAGTCTTTAATAATTTACAAAATTTAGTAAAAGTCTTAAATAGTCTTTAAAAAGAATTGAAGCAGTACATTTTATTTTTTAGAAAGGTTTTTAATTGTAATGTGTATGTAAATATGATTTTTTAATATTTAGTTATATGTATGAACTGTTTAATATAACTTTCTATACTTACAGTACTATGTCTACTCTACCAGTTTTACTGTTTTTGACTTAGTACTTTTATATCTTATTGCACAGGAGACTAAGAATATATTATACTATTAATACAACCATACAAAATATCCGTAAATTTTAACATTAAGTAGGGTCTTTAAAAACAGGGTCTTTAAATTTTGAGGCATGGGTGGAGTGGGAACCCTGATTTTTGTAAACGTATAGTTGTACTACAGTTCGCGTACCGTTTATCCTGGGTTTATTTTATCATTGTTTTTTTACTTTTGCATTTAGATATCCTCTTCCAATTGACGTTGTCAACATCGTGGACAAACAGCTGTTAAAGTATCCCTTCCTGCAGGACACAGCTGGTGGTGGGACAACGTGGTACAATAGCCTAATGTCGAAATTCCGAAACATGAGGAAGAAGTTGCCCAAGGAGAATCGCTTGTACACACCAAGGTATGCTCAGATTATGTATCTGATATTATTAGTCTAGTATGTTTTACTTTTATTACAATAAAGTTGTAGAAACACTTTTATTCCGTTGATTGATATTCTTTTCAACTAATTTATTTTACACAATTCGTTATATTATTGATATCTTATAATAAGTGTGACTAATACTTACACAAAGTGAATGTCTAGTTGGAATATCCAAGATGGAACTAGTTAATCAAGTTCTATTTTGTTTGTTATCAATCAAATTTTATTTTGTTAGCTATATTACATATTATATGCAAGATGAGATAACTTACTTAGCTTTTTGTTGTATCTATAATTTAATATTTTGCATGTGGTAACTAAACTTTAATGTGGTCAAAAAGGCCTTATAATGCTCATTGTTAGGCAAAAGTGTGTTACCTAGCAACCGTTGATTGACGAAAATATTTCTCATGTCTTGTAAATACCGTACTGATCTATTTTAACCCATTATGTCTCCAAGACCATTGTAGTTATGAAACAGAAATTTTGGACTCAGGTAGATTCATGGCGGCGATACACTGATTTTTTGATGGGTACAACATATTGAGTAGTTTTCAGTTGGTCTAAAAAGGCCTGTTTTTAGCATATCTAATAATACTACAGTGTATGCTGCAGTTCTATTTTTAGAACATTGAGATAACTTTCAATTGCCCTAGGATTATATATTTAATAATTATTCTGAATAAAAATTTGACTTAAATTTGGTGAATGTAAAATTCATTATTCATTGATCTCTCCCCAACTCTAGGAAGCGAACTGCACCTGGCATGCCGGCCACTCCGCCTACGACTGTTCCTCTCCAACAGCTGCTGCAGAACGATGATGGGGAGGATGACATCACCAACGCGGCCCACATACGCGCAATGCAGGTGGAGTGCGCCAAACGAGCGCCCAGTATAGCCGTCCTGCAGGAGAAGATGGCGTATACTTTTGGCGTGCGAAAGAACGCTTCACTGCAGTCGTTCTCGGTTGTCCTCGAAAAGTTTCCCGCCCTGAGGTTCAGGGAAATACTCCTGTCCGAGGTCAGCCGGGTGCTGACAAAATCTATTTCGGCGCTGCGGCCTTTTAGGCGGCAGCATCACGTTGCCATCGGAACTTTTTTGTTGGCGAAAAGCTCTTGTGTGAGTTTAATTTAAAATACCTATGTATAAATTACTATGCGCTGCATCATTTGTTCTACATGATTTTAATTAAATTTTTAAAAAATAGTGGCATTTCTTCAAACTTTATGAAGTGGTCACTATAATTGTTTTGGAGTCATTAGTATTGTTATTTAATGTTATTGTTATATTCCTGCAGCGCATTGTATGTTATATAGTTAAATAGGGATATTGGGGTTACAGCATAATAAATTTCGAATCATAGTTTTTTCGCATACATTTCAACGTTAATCCTTAAAAAAATTATTGTAATAATTCCAATGCAAATTATTAATGAACTATATAACTGGGTTTAATTATCAAAGCCTAAACACCACTGACATGTCATTGCATAGTTATTATAGTATTTTCTATTAAATTCTTTGTCATCGAGTTTACTAAGTATCATATTAAGATTGCTTAACCGATTTCGGTATATTTACTAATATATAGCATTAAAAATGTTTTATTTTTTAATCTACCTTCCTTTTAAAGAAGAATATATTAAGTCAAATCTGTATTAAGTAGTATCTCTCCTCACCATCCTTCTTTTGCAGCTACCCCGAATTGAGGCCATCTCGCCAGATTCGCAGAGCGAGGAGGCGGACGCGGCAAGGAGGCTCTTGGGTATTTCGAAATACCTGAGCAGCAAGGCCTCCTTGGTGTCCATCATACAAATTGACGAGTTGGAGGAGGCAGCTCGCAACATCGCGCCAACACTTGTGGGAGTCGTGTTGGATATTCTCAATGCCGACTTCCATTTCATTATGGACTCAACCGCTGTGAAGGTTGGGTCCGACTTTACGGAGGCCATCGAGGCCTTCTCGAGGCATTTTGTATATGTGGGTAATAAATATTGAATACCCATCATCCTCCAAATCTTTTTGGATTTTTATGGTGGGAGTCCTCATTTCTCCTTCCACCAAAGTGGGTGTACGCGGAGAGTATCTCCGGGCATCCCTCACACTAGTTTAACATTATATTCCCATTTTATATGCACTTTACTCATTGTTTATTCATAACTTCACTGGATTCCTTTGTTTGTAAATAAATGTGGTTTACCACTTTTTTTAACTTTTATCATTTGGGGTTTTTACTAACTTAGACGGTAATTTTTACGAATGTATAGTTAGTAATTTTACTAACTAAGTTAGTGTAACACTTTTAGTATTCTATAATGGTAAATTTACTAATTTAATCAGTAAAATATATTTTTACTAACCTGATTAGTAAAATATGTTTTTACTAACTGTATTAGTAAATTTTACCAACTTGGAGTTTAAAAAGTGTTACACTAATTTTTTTAGTAATCTTAACTAATTTTAGTTCTGAATGTATATCCTAGGCGTAGATAGTTTATATATCATTAACGAAAAAAAACGACGAATTTCTTATAATATGAATTGTTTTCAAGTATAAATGAATATATCAAAAAACAGCATCAATAACGCGTCTCAATCCCTATTTTTAACGCACTATTGATTCCACATATTGTTAACGCACTATTGATTCCACATATTGTTAACGCACTATTTATTAATTAAGGGTTTATTTATTTATTTATTTAATTAAGGGTTAACCCTTTCTTTTCGGGTGCATATAAAAAAATGGGTTCCCCTCAGTACGGCTTCTATTTTAGAAAATTGACTTGAAATTAAGTTCTATATTTAGAATCTATATTTGGATAAGGCATAGATATTAATTTATTGTTTTTATAAACACAGTCATATATAATAGTTATTGCATTCATAATTTATAATAGTAATGACTGTGTAATAATTTGTTTTTTATATGTACTACATATACCAATGTAATATGAATAAATAATATAAATTTCAAACAATTGCACGTAGGTATAAAATTTAGTAAATGTGGCATATATTTTTTATAAAAATAGCTATGTAGCTATGTAACACATTTTGATGAACAGTATAAGGTAATGTGTTCAGAAATAATACGCAATTAGGTAAATGATATCCTAAATAGGTATGTACATACGCATTCATAAATA
>JAUZND010083254.1:0-15842 GCA_034780555.1 Coelogynopora nodosa | reverse complement strand
ATTTTGGAAAATAAAATCGAAACTAAAAATAAACTTTAAAACACTTGAGTAATCTAAACACCCGAGTTAACTACACCCGAGTAAACTTAACACCCGAGTTAACTCTACTCTGTGTTGAGATAACACCTGAGTAATCATTACTCGGGGGTTACACCAGACTTGAAATCTCTCAATATGTTCAATGGATACAAAGTCATTTATTTAGAAAAATATTAATTAAAATTTTGTTCAACTAAAACGTCAGCTGAATACAGCTGTCTCATAACTGTTTTAAGCATTTTTGCTGGCATCCCTAAGGGATACCAGCTAAAAACAATAGATATCTCAGTAAAAAAGCTGGTATCCCCCGGCGAAAAGTTTTTTTGATTTTCCAACTTTTTAGAAATAGAACACATTTCTTAGCTGAATAAATATATTAAATAAGAGTTTCATTTATAATTTGAAAGTACATGTTGTAAAGAGAGGTATGCTTGATAATAGTATATGAAGAGAAACCAATCGTATAAAAAATAGACCTTTATATTAATTGAATAACTTATAGCACATGCTTAAAGTTTTCAATACATATATGTAATGTAGTAAAATATAAGTATGAAATATATTTTTCATCCATAACATCTTTATATATATAATACATAGTTTCAAAAAACTGGTATCCCGACCGAGATACTTACCAAGAAAATGCGGCATCCTGGTTTAAAAAATGGTATCCTACAGATACCGCGATACCACTAAATACAGTCATTTATCTCTATAGAAGGTTCGTAAAATGTGAACGTATTTTAATATTTTAATATATTAATAAATTAATAAAAAATAGAAATAAAAAATATATTAATAAATATTTTAATCGAGGCGGTCGTCAATGTTTTAAAATATAGTTTTTAACTAATGTGAATGCTAGTTGAAGTCAAACGTATTTATAAATTCAATTCATTTATTTTGAGTTTGTTAATATTTAAAAAAAAACATTACGTCTTAAAGATGTTATGTTGAATGTTAGCCCCTCGATTTTTGAAGTTTAGCATGGTGGTCTCTGTTTTTCACATCTATCGAATTAGATTCGATATGAATTGTTAGAATTATTCCGAACTGTTTATAGGTCTCTATAGGGAAGCATTTTGGAAACTTATTATAAAAAAATAAAAGAGTTTTTGAAATACCTCCCATGATATATTCCTATATATATACAGATGTGCAATGTGCATCATGTGCAATGAAGCTCGACATTATTAATTCTTGGAACAGAGTTTTTATTGTTCATGCGTAGGATATTTTAACTTTTTATTTTTATTAATAAAATATTATTATTGGTGCTAAATTTTATAGCTAATTTTTTTGTAGATTTTTATGTTGTCGTTTATAGTTTGATGTCTGTACTAGTATATTCATTTATATAGACCATCAAAACTTGCTCACCTTTCACAGTAGAGCGTAAGCAAACAATTCGAAAAGGGAACTCATATCAAATGAGCTTTAGCAATTCATAGGAGACAATAGAAATATAAAAATAATATCTTTTAAATAATTGGTCGTTAGTTTTTAGATGACATTATCATTTATTATGGCGTCTTTTGTACTTTTCAAGTCGTTTATCTCGATCATAATTCAATTTACAAACATGCGTGTATTACATAACCCAAGCTGTCTCATCGTTTGTATTAGGTTAGCACAGCGCAAAAACAATTAGAATATGGTGTAACTCAAAAGTATACTACTATTATTACTATTAATTATTACTATTAATACTACTATTAATACTAAATATTATATTTACTTTATATTATCTTAACTCTATACTATTTATATCCTATTCTTATATTGTAAATACAAGTACCATAGAAATGGATAGTATATATTTTTTATCCATTTCTATGATTAGAACATAGCACAGTTTCTCATTATAGTACCTACTTGATACAGTAATACGACTGCTCTGTCATTACCGACGATCTGTCAATCAATATCTTTTTCGGAACTGCGCTACGTCAAACAGATGTCGTGAGCCGTAAATCGATGAGTCATATAATATAACTCATAATGCATTTGTAGACAGTTTCATATATCTTAGATACAAATAGTACAAAATGGTATAACTAGTTTTTTTAATAGTTTTATAACTAGTATTTATTTATTAAAATGTATAATTTAAAATTACAATTTGTTGCTATTTATTGGTATAGTTATTATAATTACTATTTATTACCTACTAGAAACTTTTACTATTTATATCTCTATGGGTACCTACATTAGATCGAAACCAATTATCTGTATATTTGTTACACTTTATGCGTCATTTGCAAGAATTATTGATATTGTAATTTTATTGTGTTTAGTTTATTCTACTTTTAAAGCGTGTAACAGGTGTTCTCATCTATGTATAAGTATATACGGGAATAATGAAAAGAAAATTATATATCCGCAAATTGTTTTTGAAGATACGATACAATCTTAAATTTACTATACACTCTCTAAAATCAATCATTATTAAAATATTTTTATCCATTATTTAATTATATATTATTACTAATTGATCTGTTCACCAGTCATTTGATACTAAACATCACTGAAATAATGTATTCTTACAAAAGTTATGTGAAAAATAAGCTAAAGCGACCGGATTTAGAGTATATATATTTGACAAATTTATAACCCGGGAGAGTGTGTTACACCCAATTTTGTGTTTATTCTTGGTTAGTACAATTCTGGAGTCGATAATACAGTGCCGTTATTGTACGCTGTATTATCTTCCGGAGATAAGATAAACAAAAGATATGATTAATCTCAGAAATTGCGTTACTCGACACTGTCATAAGCATATATTACATTTAGATATATAACATTCACTGTATAATATTTATCACTGCAAAAATTACTACATTTACAATAATATGGTATTTTTTACTTTGAAGACGCATTATGATTCATCCCCACACCGATTTATTTTGGAACAAAGGATTAGCATTGCCGCGATGAGAATTGTTTGTTGACCTCTCTCCTGTTCTAAGATAGTTTCGAGTAACGGAATCTGAAAAAAGTATGTGCTTATTATATTGTTAAGTTAAGATTATGATTATGACCTAGCTTACAGTTACACTTCAAATTGTAATTGTTATAAATTAGCCTAATGATCAAATTTAATACTCGATATAATGTCGAGTTAAGAAATAATATATTCAGGATAAAACTTAGCATAGTAGGCCTACATAGCATTAAGACAGATTCGGGTTACACATTTTTTACAGTTTACCTCGATTAACTTGCATTTCTTAAAAATTATGAGTAATACCTATCTTAACTTGCATTTCTTGAAAATTATGAGGAATTGATTGTTTTGGTTTTCTTAAAGATTCACCCGATAAATTTCTTTAATTATGGATTTATTGAAGATTTCCACTTTAAATGCTACCATTATTGTAACATACTATATATTTTCTAAATGAAGTGAATCTCATAAAGTTTAAGATTTCTTAAAAGAAAAATGGTTACTATAATTATTTAATAATTTTAATTAACTCTGTTTCAAAATATTATTAAATATATCGTTTTTTATACTTGACGTATTATTATATCCGATTATAACCAAATATAACTTTTCCAGCAAAGAGTACATTTTAAAATAATTATATTATTTAATGTATGTTATCATCTAAAGTATTAAGTCAGCATTAAGCGCAGAGCCAGTACAAACAGCAACGAGAAAGAGCACTACCGTTTTCGAGCTATTCAGCTCTCATCAGGTACCCTAGTCTCCCAACTGATGACCGGATGGCAAGTGGTGTTTATTAAAACAACCAAACAAATCGTCAAAAACAGCAATTTGCATAGTTAACATCAGAGATAGTAATTCGGGGATAGCCACCAGCAGAAGCCACATAATGCGTGGCCGTCGCAGGATTTTCCAAAGGGGGTCGTAAGGTCCAGGGACCAGAGGAAGATTAATAGAACATTTTTCTTTATATATGAACATATAAAAATATGTCATGACGTAGTATATACAGGTACAGTGTACATAGTGTGAAATTTATATTATTACCAGAGGGGAACGGGCAATATTTTTTGAAAAGGGCATTTAGTTACCCTCGACCCCTTTACTTAAACCGATTTAATTAGATATTTAGAAATATAAGATTAAAATACATTGTAAAAAATGAATGCTTAGTATTGAAAAAGGGCAGACATTAAAAAAAGGAGGGGCGTTCGAAACCCCCGCCCCTCATGGCGACGGCCATGCAATGTGTATAATTTTAATTTTTTTTTATTGTGTATTTATCTGTCATACATTGAGATAAAATTGGGATAATAAATAGATAATAATACATAAAATCTTAAAATTGGAATGAAATATATTTTATATTTTTTTATATTTAATATATATTTTTATATTTTTTATATTTATATATTTTTTAATTTTTTATAATACAATTTTTTTGATAATAAATAGTATAAATGCAGCATAATATTCACATTTAATATAAATGTTATCAGATATGTTACGGTAAGTATAAAATATCTTTTAAAACAATATACATTGCTGTTAAATTTAGTTCATACATATTTATATATATATATATATTGTATATATGTCTAACGATTTCCATAAGATTTGAATTTATTAAAAATAGAAGATCACATTCATAATCGTCGCAGATTATATATCGATAAAAAACAATTTTATTCAGAGATACTATTCAAATTTGGTCAGTTTTACTTCGGAGACTATATAATATATCACCTTAAATTAAATCGTTATATATTGTACTTATATGAAGTAAAATGGTAATAAAAAAAATAACGCTATTATTATATTATTACAAATATGACATTAAATACTTCACCAATAAACGTTTACAACAAAAAGTATACATTGTAAAGCGTTGAAAATATGAAGAGACGTCGCTTATATTGATTTTTGTAAATCATTTGTTCCAATTTTCACCTGATCTCTAAATGGAAGATTTTGTATAACAATAACCATAGGTATGTATACCTTATATACACAAATTGACGATCATATTTCTAAGCGACTTAACTAATGATCATTTTACTGAACTTTCAGAAAACATATTTTATATTTTTAATAATGTTTATCATTAATCAATTACTACCTCTAATAACTTAAATCAAAATTAGTTCAATGAAAGTTATTACATTTAACTACACTAAATCGATCAATCAATTCATTGATTTATCTATACCCAATTTTTATTTTGTACGTATGTATGCTATTGTTTTTACAATAGTTCAGAAAAACTTCAATGCGTGATTACGCAACTTAGCCATCCCCGAGTTTAAGTTATATGATTTCAAAATATATAAAATAGAAAAATGTCTGGATAATATTACTGTATATATAAGACACAAGTTATAGCACTATACAATTAGATTTACTACACCAATCATTTGTACACCAATCATTTTTCAGGAAACAATATTTCTAATAAATACACGAAGCAGTCATTATAAAACATACACAAATTAATTCGAATTTCCTGCAAACAATCTCTAAACAAATGATACGCATTGAAACATTTTAAAGTGTTATAAATAAATATTGTAAATGTTGTAAAAATCCTGTATTCGAATATTGACAGTTACAAAGGTAATATTTTACACAGATTAATGTCCTATCAAAACACTTTTTAATATTCAGTAAATACAAATTATTTCTTTTTACAGATAATTATTCAGTATAAAATGTTACATATAGACATGTGTTGTATAGGCTATATATGTTCACCAGACGTTTATGTGCATCCAACTTAAGTTGTCTGATCTTTACAGAAATTAGTCATCTTTCGGGCTTTTTAGATGGAATGAAAATGTGAACATTTACTTCGGAATATTATACTATCATAATATACATAGTGTTAAAAAAGATGACTACATTCAAAATAATTAAATCTTAATATTGATACATTATAAACTAGCTTCAACTACATAATTGACAATATCGATACCTTGAAAAGAAGACAAACACATTGTCAACTTAATTTTAGATTAATGTCACATATAACACACCCATTTTGACTATGCGCAGCAGAGAGACATAGATCCCTCTTCGTGTAATGAGAATTTTTGTATGAAATTAATGTTACACGAATTCAAAATTGGAGTTACTTGAAGCTAGTCCTAATGGACACAGTATACTTACAATTAAATATAAATTATATTTACATAAAATTAAAGGAAAGTGCTATTTTATTCTTCAATTAACGTTTGTCTATTTGCTTTGTCACACTTTGCATTAGTTTCGACTAGTTCCAACCGCTGATGAATTGACACATTTAACTCGCCATCATTCATTGACCCGAATTTAGAGCCGGCCTTTGTCCCTCGACTGGGTCTGGGCATGTTAATTCTACCCCGGAATGGACGGAGAAGTCGTAGAAAACCCGTCCGGTAGACTTTATTCATCCAACAATAGATGAAGGGGTTGTAGCAACTCGACGAAGTCGACAGGAGGACGACAATATTCCAGGCCATGCGCATCCAAGGTTGACACCATTTATGAAGCATTCCAAGGATGTGTATGACATAGCGAGGTAGTTGAGAAATGGCGTACATCATTGCAACTACAATCATCATTTTTACCATCTAAAGAAGACGAACAAAATAGTTTTAGTAGAAATATATGGGCTCCAAACTGTAATACATTTTTAATGTATAAATCTTACATAATATGTAAATATATATTTGAAATGTATAATTTATATTCTCAGCAAGTAGAGAATATCTAATTCATTAGACAGAGTTAAAAAAATTGCATAAGGACCCTTGACAACAACCATGCAAAGTTTTATGTTTGAAAACCTCATTTACGATACAAATTAGTCAATGATTAATGGATTAATTTACTATTTAGAACAATCAATAATTAAGATGCGTTTGAAATTGAACGTTTTCAACTCCGGCTATGGTATAAGTTTTATTGATTCTTACTTCTACTATACATAATATGTGGTTATATAGGGAAAACTGATATAGCAATTTACTTTTTTTATAATACAACCATACGAGAATAATTTAAAAAACAGAAAGCCCAGACAATTCTATGTTATAACAGTTCGACATGTTATCAGCAGGTTAAATGTTTTCAACATGTGCGGGAGTGTCTGCTGCTATGGGAACGTGTTGTTTTAATTATAATGTTTTTTAAAAGTCTTAAACCACATTACAAATTATACGCTACTTAAAGGATCATACATTATGAACCGTTCACTGGAATGCTTATAGTTTATTTTTTATGATATTCTCTATATAATATTTGATATTTTTTGAAATAGGAAAACCATTCATCATTTGTAACTAAATTTGCTATTTTTATTAATTTATTCAATCAATTAAACTACTAAACATACGTATTACAACCACCATGATCCTACCCATCCACTCATGATTTTTTATTATTCATTAAAAATGTTATTGAAGAAAAAATATATATATTTACTTCAATACATTTTTTTTGATTATTCAAAGAAAACATACATCACTATTAAATTTTAAAATACATTCTACAATAGTTAATATAAACTACCTACAATTTTAATTTTATGAAATATTAAATTATAACATAATAAAAAATGTTTTTTAAAACTCATAACAATTTTATTTTGTTCCAAATAATTCACTTTGTTTAATATGTAAAATTATAATTAATTTGGAAATTATATTTATAAAAAAAGGTTAAATAATCAAAATACTTAGTAAAACATATTTTTTGTTTTAATGTACACAACAAACATACGTTAAATTAATTTATGTTTAGGTAGATTTTGTTAATATAAAAACTGTTAACTTTATCATACTTTTTAACTGGTGAAATACTGTTAAATAATACTTTCACATTTTTTGCAAACATTTTTACACAACAAATTTAAGAAACAGTTTCTCCTAATTCATACAATAAGCGTCATTTGATAAACTATTCGGAAAACAATGAAATTAGTTTTTAATTTTGTTCAAAGTCAATAATCATTATCTAGGCGCAACATTTAAAATATAATATATTCGAAATTGAATAATAAATAAAATGTTATTCTGTCCCATTATAACTTAAAATACTAAAGAATTACATTATTTGTCAAAGGCAAACATTTTCATATTTGTTTGTACAATTATAAAAAAATATTAATTTACACATAATTCTTGTTTACATATGGTTTATGTTTTAGAAGAGTATAATTAAACCAGTTCACTTGGACAACATTGTGTATGCCGAATTACGAAGCTATGTCAATTATAGTCAATTAGACAATATATAATATATCTATATCAGTAAATATTACTAATTATATATAGATCGTAAAAATAAAATTGATATTGCTGAAAAGATATTGAAATAAGTATTAACATTTTTGTTACCTAAAAAAGTAACCATTCGAAAAGGACACATTATAAATTAATAAGAAAATAAATTATAATCATTAAATTTAAATCTGGATCCAAATTTTATATATTTTTTTTTATAAAAGCAATTGAACTCTAGAGGCATTACCTTCTTCTTCGACTTAGCGATTCGCTTGTCTCGAATCGCATTACTTTCCCCTGGCGTTGACCGACCCCACAATTTCATGGTGATCGCAATATAAGTGCCCGAAATAAAAACCAACGGAAGAAAGTATTGCAGAACGAGGAGCACAACGGTGTAGACCATGTTGGCCGTACTGCCCCAACTCTCGCTGCAATAGGTGCCTCCAGCCTCATCCACATTTTGGTCGCTCACAATAAACAGCGGCAGCGCCTGCAGTCCGGCCAGCACCCATGTGAAAATGATCACCCTAAGCGCGGTTCGCCGCGAGATCCGCTTTCGCATCGGGTTGAAGACAATGACAAACCGGTCGCAGGAGATGACAACATGGGTGAGCGAGATAAGCTGGACAGCTAAGCACTGGATAAAGGGGACGAGTTTGCACATGAACATCCCAAAGGGCCAGTTGGTCAGCCAGATGTCCATCGTGGCCGACATCGGCACGACCACCAGGGTCATCAGGATGTCGGCCAGACTCAGGTTGAGCAGGAAGAGATTGGTCACGGATGTTTTGAGATCACGCAGGATGATGTAGCAGACAACCGCATTGCCGCCAATTCCCAGAATTATAATCACTAAATAGGTTACAGTAAAACAGATTTTCTCCAATGTATCTAAGGAGTAGTCGATAGCTTCGGTGGTATTGTTGTTACACATAACTGTCGTGTTTGTTCACTTCACTAAACAAAAGATATATTACAGCTAAGTGTGTCGATGACCAATTTTTAATTGTCAAGGAAGATTCAAACTGTTTACCTTACTGGGCATTTATTTTTTTCTGTCTACGTTAAAAAACGGGATCTTACTAGCAGGAACGTAATTCATTGGATGATAAAATAACGTTACATATCCTATCAACGTTATGTTTAGTTATTTAATATATTTACATATATAACATTCTATTCTTAAAAATCTAAAAAATATACTTTAAACATTTTTAAATTACAGAAATCACATTCCAGTGAAAATGGTCTTCTGTGTTACGTAAAGTATATGTCAACATGTGAATAATTTCATTTAAATTAATTAGTGACTATTTATGATGAAAATAATGATGATATAAAGTTTAATAGATTATAATTTATTGCTTAACATTATTTTTTTAACATAATTAACCATTATGTAATTTATATAAAAAATTAAACCTTTTCAATCTGACAATTAAATATTTCCTTTAAGTATTAACACTTTTCTTTTCATTACTTTTAAAATCTAACGGTCTAATTTTGGAATATCCAACGTATAATGTTTAAGCATTCCATCTATTTCTAATTATTCTAGTTCAATCATTAAGTTTACAATGAATCTTAAATTAAAAACATAGTCGACTGTCCATATTATAATTGATAATCGAAATCATCGAAATTGTCGATAATTTTGGCATTTACATTAGACCAAAGCCCAAAACACTCGACTTATGGTGGCCGAAAATGTTTTTTATTAATCACAGGGCGCTTTATACCTAATAGTGTGTTTATGGTGATAAATACAAGCATTATGGCGTTTTTGGTGATAAACACATTTGTTTATGCATTTTTGGTGATAAACACAAGAATTTACACTTATTTATCAACAAAAACACAGAAACGCAGGTGTTTGTCACTATAAACACAAAATTTTCATGTGTTTAATAAAAAAAAAATCTCTGCCACAACAGACATATAATGCATTGCAATATTTCACTGAATTAAATACTTGTATGAGATGGTTGAATCTGCAATTCGCCAACATATTTATTTATTTTACCACAACGCAATAGAAATACGATAGACGTATCAACTTAATCATAGATACTAGGGAACGTTTGGCCGAACTATAACGAATAACTCAACAATTCTAAATTAAAGTTTTAGTTAGCTGTTTTAGTTAACTGCCCTTATAGATTTAATTGGAACATAGAAAGTAAACATTTATATATAAATAATTAAATATGTTGTATGTAATGATTTTCTTTGAAAGAAAATAGTATGTAAATTAAAGTTCAATTTTATTTCGTGCCTCTTTTTCTCAAAATGTGGGGCATATTATAATGATGTTAACAAATTCTTTCACCTCTCTCACAACTGACTATAGTACAAATAGAAATCAATGTCAGGCCCACTCCACAATTATTGTTAGAAACACGCTACTCGTCAATGAAATGAATGATTCCGGAAGATATATTAAACCAAGTATGTTCTATTAGACACTTACGGAAGTGATCATTGAATTACGATCGTTCAGTTGCCATGACAATGTTTTCAGCACATGATTCAACCATTTTTATAAGAGTGAATTTTACATTTTCTGTGAAATTTAACGGTGAATTTGTCGAAAATATGCAGGTAATCCAGTCAATTAGAGTCTCCATATAAGCATTATTATGTATTTAAAACATTTTGATAAAATCTCATCTTAACATTTCCTAATATGAGTTGTATAGAAATGTATTATATATTGTTTGGCAGTCTCACCTGGGATAATTACCACATTAAAAATCATTTTAAAACATTACCTTAAATATCACTGTAAATTAAAACAATTATGACATTATTGACTAATTTCAAAATAACTTATTTAGATTTTAACCTTTAAAAATATACTAAGACAATATTGTAACTTTTATTGTCAACAAACTTTTGCTCCATGTATATCTAGCGCATAAATGCTGCTTATTGGTGACCTCCCGCATGCTGGAAAATCCATTTTTTTAATTATTGTGAACATTTGTTGTCGATATTAAAAATAATATATGTGATTTTTAATGTCGACCATTAATTTTCACAATATTCGAGATAATCAGTTTGTAGAACTTCAGGCAAATCAACTATAAACAAAAGTCATCGTCTTTTTATATATCGAATACAGAAAGAAATATGAGTCGTAGAAAAACAAAATAAGTCGCAATTAAAAGTTGGTGTCAAAATTAATATGATTTTTCTTTTCTTTCAATGTGAAAACGGGACACAGAGATGTTCACCCTAAAACCGAACAACTTTGAAAAATGCTTCTCAGTTTATTAATATTCACAGAATTTAGGTTCTAAATTTTATCAATTATTATTTATTTTAATTACATCAAAAATATATATTATATAGCTATAGGTAACGACTCGTAAAATGTCCTTTCTTACCGCCAGACCTACAGACAAATAGAGCTAACCGATGTTGGTGTTATACAGATCGGAAACGTTAGTCTTCACTATATAATTGCCTTTTTATAAACAAAAATTGTCAGTCCAAAGGGAGTCAAATTATATTGAAAGTAACCATTTTTTGCTAATCGTCCAATGAAATTTGTTAGAAAAAACATCATTGTAATCATCATCATTCATTTTCATAGTATTTATGACAATAATAGCACTCGTAGACGTCGATGAAGTTGGTGATATATTATGCAGCAGCACAACACAATTCAAGAAGTCAAGAATAAAATTGTTGTTCATAATACTGTATTTATAAATATAAAGTGAAATATTATTCATTAAATAATGTCCATGCTGAATTAAGATTACTTATTAGCAACATTATTAAATTTTAATTAAATTGAAAAGTTTAAAACTAAATTTTCACGATAGATATTTCACAATTCAAAATTACAACATTTAGTTCTTGAAAGTGTAAGATAGATAACAATATAAAACTAATGTAATATGGTGGGCGACTTATTTGACCGCTGGAAGAATGGAAAACGTTTGGACTCGTTAAATATTAAAAATAAAAGTACAGAGATTATTCAAAATTTATATTTTATTATCTAGTGTAGCTTTTACTACTCCATATTACGACTCTTTATAAACTCTTATAACTTTTTACAATTTATTCATTTTAAGTTTTTTAAACTTAATATAAAATTTAAAATATTTATATACTTAAACTTTATAAACTCTTAAAATCGGTTAAATTATTTAAATTATTATTCAAATTATTATAAAAGTGGTTTAAATTACGTTGGTATTTAAATCTGATCAAAACTTGTGAAACATGTAGAATATATTATGTAGAACATGTGGATTGGGCTATAAAAAACTGGAACTTTGAGAGTTACTGCAAAAAAATTATATATAAATATTAATTATTACATTATATAATCAATTACTATAATATAACTATCACAATTAAACAAAAGAATAGTTTATATAGTGATTTGAGGTTATGAAAGTAGAAAAAATACTAAACTTAAGTAATCTTTGTAGTTTTTTTCAATTATATTAACATTCTTATTAATATAGATTCATTATTTAGAGACAGTATTTACATATAATATAATACAAATATGATGGAAAGTGAAAATAAGAAAAGAAAATATGTCGGTTTAGCTCTAAGTAAACTTCTATTTAAATAATTAGTTTCTGTTCTGATCACTAAACTGCGGTTAACTTGAGTGCGGTTCAATGAACGGACATACATTAGTAATGGAAAATGCGTTATGTGTAGAAACAACTCTATTATAGTATTCCTTTAACTCGAAGGATGAAGTCAGTTTTATGGAGCTTTGAGAGGGGTGGTTATCAATTTAGTACATTATTCTATTCTTTTTAAAGGCGATTCTATATATGACATTTGTTTCTAATCATAATTAGTCTATTAAGCGACAAATATGTGCTAATTATAATGCATTATATTAGCTAGGAAAGAATTAAAAGTGAAAAAATATTGTTTTTAGTTTATTTTTGTTCACTTATGACTCCATAATAATTGTCAGAACGAGCCAAAATTATTTAGCAAAAAGTGTCATATACAGATGTGAGTGTCTACAAAAGTTTCGGGCAAATTTCAAACAATTTTTCCAAAACAATTCAAGCAATTATTTTTAGTTTATTTTGAGTCATGTATTACGTCATCAAGTTAAACAGTATACAGACCCATAGCCAGAGCACTGGGAGGAGCACAACCCCCAATGCAACGTACATTTTTCGCCATTCGTAAGTCACAAAATACAAATCTACGAGAATATATGGACCATTTCCGTATTGGGTTTTGAGCAGAAAACGATCAAACACTTCAGATATTATATCAATTTGACCCCAACTCTTGGTTCTTCTAGGGTTAAGATAATGCGAACTATTGTTGTTTGTAGGAACTCAAAGATAATCAAAAATAAAGGAAATTTGATAAAAATCTATATGTTTTAAGAAAAGTAGGTCAATATATTGCGTCATTTTGAAATGAAATTTTGTTTCAAAACCTAACAAAAGTATTGTAAAAAAATATATATTTAGCCAAGTCTTTGGAAATTTGAAAAAAATTACTCAATTTCTTTTAAAACTATTATGAGACGAAAGACAATTAATCCCCTTATGACAGTCCCATTCTGTTAATAAGTCAAATTCATAAATGCCTTTTTATGAAGATATAAATTGTTAGATTATTTGTCATCATTATTATAGGCTTTTTATCTATGAGCGTTGAAACAAATGCTCTGTCAGAAAGCCAATATAATATGCAAAGTCATGATCACTTTGTTTTTCCAAATCCCAAAACTTTTAAATAAACATTTTTAGTTTTTATACTACTCGTTTAAACTTATAATTATTAAAGTTAAATCTATATAAATAATATTTTTTTTTTTACTTAATAAATTAGAGAAGTATTATAAAATATAATGGTCTATTACAATTTCGTTAAACATATATGGAAATGATTGAATAAAGTCATAGAAACAAATCACATTATGAATCTGAAACATTTTCCTTTCATGATAAATTAAACGCGACTGTCGTTGTATTATTATTATCATTATAAAATGTTTTCAGATTGGACCACGAGTACAACTAATTATAACACAAGTTATTAATCGTTAAGCGGCGAGCATTTTAACAGAAAATATGCATTAGTGAATCCCAAACTATATCAATAGCCGCATGTCCTGACCAGATGTTAGTCTATACACACAATCTGCTTTAACTTCCTATCGTTAAATGTATATATTACCGATATTTTCAAAGTCTTATTTCTTGATGTTTCATATATTTTTTGGGATCTATTTTGGGAATTTTTTTCTATCAAAGTGAGTTTTGTTGTTTTGAATGGGGATTAAATGTGAATTAAGTCATATGTTTAGTTAAATATCGACAAACTGTTGTACCAGTATTTTTTTTCTCCAAAAAATATTATTTTATCAATGCTTATTTTTATGTGTCTAATTTTGTTCAACATACATTGGTGGGGTAATTTGTGCAGTCAATACGCAAAGTTTGTTTCCGACACTTTCTAAACAATCATTTAATATAGATTCTATAAAAGCCCGGTTAATTTTGAAGTTAAATATTAATAATATAATTAGTTGTGAATTTGCATAATCGACTCTGTCAAAATTTTAGAAAATAAGTTTTTGTATGCTTGATTAACCTTTTCCGTGATAAAGATTATTGATTAATTACATTTTCCGTGCATTGTGAAATAACTTTAACACACGTATTTCATAAATACGAAGAAATTTGTTCTGGGTAAAAGCAGTTTTTATTTCCAGGTTTGTTGTGTATATGTTGAATATCAATTACTTTATTTAAGTTTTTCTATGAAAATATGAAACCATTTTCACAAATTTGCAGATAATAATTCTCAAAATTCGCAATTTTAAATTTGTTTAATTTTTTCTTTAAATAATCCTTTTTTGAAGAATAAAAATGTCATTGATTCGTAACATAATGTATATTAAATATTTTAAAAAATGAATCACTAAAGCATATATCATTTAAAATAGTATGTAAAATATGTACCTCAAATTACAATATTGTATCGTAAAAATCATAAATATCAATTATTTATACAAAAAATTACTTGGTATATTTCTTAAATAATTGAATAAATACACTATGATTGTTACATTATATCTCACACATGAATTGTTATCCATGCATTTAGAAATAATTGAAAATACTTAGGCTAAGTTGACTTGCAACCACTTTATCAAAAAAGTAATCACGATTTAAGTTTCATGGGATTTATTCTATTATTATCACGCTATAGAATACAAAACAATTCATTCCCCATCGAGGATTATGCAATAGCAATAATTGATGCAAGTGTTCTATATGATATGAATATGGATAGGTCATAGTTACACAGTATTAGAGATGTTAAATATCGATAAGCAGCCAATATAAGATTAAACGAGATAATTACTATTTATTTACCTTGATTAATGTACAAAATAAACTTTTCAATCTAACGGAAACTACTTCTTCGAAGAGACTGAACTGGGCTGCACCTCTATACTCTAATATATCAGACTACTTTTTCAGGAAGGATTTGAATAAAATTGATTAGAACCATCAGGCAAAATCAGCTCACCAGATAGAAAGAAAAGAAATAAATCAGAAATAATAAAA
>JAUZND010083243.1:0-15842 GCA_034780555.1 Coelogynopora nodosa | reverse complement strand
CTACCTGCTGTAGGTTGACGCTGTGTTCTATTTTTAGAACATTGAGCTAACAATCCCACTGCCGTAGGATTAGATAGGTTACTAATTACACATATTACTACATTTCACATTATTTTATATTTAATAAGAATAGCATTAATTAATAAGGTATTTTTCTGGCAATACATTTCAGAATTATAAATAATTTTAAAATGTTCGTATTGATTGTAAATAATTTATTAATTCTAAACATTTCCGACTCACAATATTTTATTTAATATAAATGTATTATATAATTTTTAATTTATTTATTTCATCAAGACAAATATATTTAGTCATGATTTTTTTATTATAACTTGTCAAACATCATTGAAACAATAACTGTCTATATGTATAAAGGTTTTTCAAATGGTTCTTTAAGTCTATAAAATAGACTTATGTTCCTTTTTGTTGTAAATAATCAAAATGACCTCACAAAACTTAGCATTAATAATTAAATTATCTATATAGAAGCACCCTTATATTTTGATATCTGTAAATATTTTATTTTCTTCAAAATTGTGATATTTTGGAGACATCCTTATGGAGACATCCTTTTTTCAATAGATAACCGCAGTTTTATAAGTTAATATCGTACAATCACCACATTACATTGAAATATCAATTAAGCAGTTTGTGATAACTCAAATTAAATTACCTACATATAATATATATACGTATATATCAAAGTAGTTACTAATTTTATTTTATTATTTGCGAGGAAATAAAAATACTAATATATACATTGTGATGCGAGTCTGAAAAGTCTCAAAAGCAAGTATTATAATTATTAATTTTATTAAACAATTTTATAATATATTCCAGGACTACTTGTAGTTTAATAGAAACCTTTGTAATTATTATCTAAATAATATTTATAAAAACTTCTATTTCAAACATCTATTATATTTGTTAAGGTTGCAGAAAAGATAATTTCAAATAAAACTTTAAAAAAAGGGTAAGAGAGCAGATGCATATAAAATGAAATGTTATTGTTGTATTTAAGGCCGGTCAGGTCTTCATTTGAAACGTACATATATAGTATATTTGAAATTTAACAATAAATGAGATTAGTCATGGGAATTTCATGTAGCCTATATACGTTTTATTCTTTGAAAAAATGAATGTCTCCAAAATATTACAATTTTGAAGAAATTGAAATATTTGCAGATGTCAAAATATAAGGGTGCTTCTATATAGATAATTTAATTAAGCATGCTGAGCTTTGTGAGGTCATTCAAACAAACTTTGATTACTTTCAACAAAAGGGAACATAAGTCTATTTTATTATAGACTTAAAGAACCATTTGAAAAACCTTTATACAGATAGACAGTTTTTGTTTTAATGATATTAATTAATTATAAAAATTATTTAAAACATTTAATTTAAACAAAATATTAGTCGGAAATGTTTAGAATTAATAAATTATTTACAATCAATACGAACATTTTAAAATTAATAATAATTCTGAAATGTATTGGCTAAAACATACCTTATTAATTAATGCTATTGTTATTAAGTTATAAAATCAGTGTGAAATGTCGTAATATTTGTAATTAGTAACTTATTTATAAAGATAACAGATTATAATATAATGTATATATGTATACAAAATAATAGATAATATTAGACTAATAGTAAACCAAAAGACAAGCAATATAACATTTACCGGTATGAATAAAAACTTAGGAGACAAAAAAATATTTAATTTTGACTCTAACTGGAAAAAAGTTATAAGGGAACTTTTGAACATTGAAAATGTACTTAAAAAGTTGAATTGTGTTTGTTCTAAATGAGCCTACTGTAATAACAAAAGTTAAAGCATTCCAAACCGAATGCAGTACAACAAGAAGTTGGGAAATAAAAGGCAAATTATAATCATCAAATATGTCTACAATTAATTCAATCACAAAAATTGCTATTTCCACCAAGGAAAATGTGATGATTATTATAAATGAATTTATAGCTGCCCTTTTGATTATTTTCCTGTTTCTATTGAAAAGAGGGTTCGACGCTTTACTCTAAAGATTGGCCACGACCTGTATCGGAAGGCCTATCAAGATCAGGTCACATTCTCACATATTCGGACGAATCGACTCAGTTAATCACCAGCTATATAACATGACCTATAAAAATAAGACACTCCTTTTTTGAAGAAAAAAAGAGATTGGACTTCGATTAATCGTTCACTACCCTGTGGCAACCACCAGCTATTTATGCAAAGGAGACCTGAGAAGCGGAGAAGTCAACGTATACCTAAGCTGATGCAACCGAATGCAAAACGGACGCGGCTGAATGCTACTACTACTGACTAACAATAAATATCCATGTGTTTGTAAAAACTACATGCCCCTCTGCCTCCCCCTCTTATCACTTTAGTTGTATATACTATGTAGACTACCCCGCCTCCCATTCCATGCCTACATGCAAGCTAGTTCTTCTTATATATTTAGATAATACAAAGAGTTGTATATATTTTGAAAAGTATTCGTTTTTATTATTCACAAAATAGTACATGATAGTCTCGAAATGAAAATAGAGGTGTAAAAGTTTATAAAACGCAGTTTTTAGATATTTTCAAAAGCAAAATGGGGAGAGAGAGAGAGAGAGAGTGAGAGAGGAGAGTGTTAAAAGGTAAATTGTGACTTAAAAGAAAATATGGTATTCAAGAGAAATTAAATTATATCAATATAACGACGAGATATCTGCCCTATAATAACAACTTTCCACGGGCGTATGAAAAACATTGACTATAATAGAAGGCCAAAGATAAAGACGGAGTGCGAAGTAAAGTTCGGGATCATAAACTAAATTTATATTATCACAATTAGCCTCTTTACATAATTGTAAATAAACTTTATTAGGCGAAAGTAATGTACAAGTTTCAGTTTGAAGTTTGAGAGATATTGGTTTTGTTTGACTATCTCCCTTACAAATTACGTCATGTGTATACGTGCAGAGTAAGTGGGCATAAATTTCCTTACCGCACATGATTCGCAATTTTTCAGAGGGAAAGAGAAGAAATGTCAAGAAAATAAAATGTTGTCTATAATATTTATCGATGGCTTATAAATAATATGTCGTTGTGGTCAATTCAATGTTATTAACACTTCACTATAGTAAATAGGCATATTTAGGTTTTCCTCGACAGAGCAAAAATTTTGGGTGAAAAATATTTACCAGTATAATACAGATATAGCGAAATATTTTTTTACATAAAATACTTGATTACAAAACATTCATTTAAAATATAATCTTGATAATTATTCTGTTTCGTTATAAACATATGTTGATACTATTAATTATATGTATGTATATAGGATATTATGTAATGCTTTCGAAAACATTAAACAAAATTTAAAAAGTTAATTCAATGTAATACAACTTTGGTTAATACAACTTCAATGTAGTACAACTTCATGGTCAAAGTTACCATTTATTAATTATAAAAGAAAATATCTACTATATTTTCAAAATTAGTTTTCGATCTTGCATTTATTATGATTTAAAAAATAATATAAATATATCGTTAAATACCTCGATCGAAGAAACTCTTGCATTGTTATTTGGTGTTTTGACAACAATTTGTTTTTAAAAATTGATATCAATTTTAATCTTATTCATTATGACAAATTTTTCGACTTTAAATTCAGAATGTTCATTACATATATTATGTGTATTCCCCTTATGTAAAATATAAATAAAATCGATTTCATTGGACTTCTCTTAAAAATTGTTCGTAATCTTAATCACAATAAATTTATTAACTAACGTTATTATTTTTTTATGGCGAATACTGATAATAATAAACCATAAATAAGAATAACGATTTTTGTAAAAAAAAATTAACAGTAAACAAATAAATTTTAGCATTTATTCCTAGATGTCAGTATAATTATGGCATCGTTTAACAATAATTACATTTATAATTATTGGTAACACTTAAATATAATGAGATTGTGGTTTCCTATCAGCAATATTATGTATTAATATAAATTTAAAATAAAAACCTTGATTTTGCTATAAAATTTAATTTTGTAATGCAAATTTAGAAGACAAAAAAAACGAAAACAACTTTAACGGAAAATTATATGTAAGTTTTATTGCAGCATCAGGGCTTAATTATTTTAACTTTTTATTACTTAAATATAATATCATCGAAATTGTAAAAAATGTATTAAGTCAAGATTTTTAATAAGTAAATTGATAAAACTAACATAATAAAGCTTCCATTTATGAAATATTTGTTATTTTACATATATATATATATATATATATATATTTACAGATCGAAAGGGTCCCGAAAAATATCGAATGCGACCCAAAAAGTCGAAAACCATTCGATTGGTCCCCACGAAAAGTGATATATTTGATACTTTTAGGGTCCAATCGACTAATATATATATATATATAAATGGAGCCTATTCGACATTTTGGGTCGCATTCGAAATTTATGTAGGGGCCATTCGATGTGTGTATATATATATATATAGTTTCATTATAATATATACATATTTATATATAATGTAACTTTTTAGATATTAAAAACAAAATAAGCATTATATATTTGTTATATGTATTATATATATATAATTAGTAAATATATAACTTCTATAAGGAATCAATGTTCATATTTTATTTTAAAGAGAATTCTCTAAATAATGAACGATATTTTAATCAAAATATTTTAAATTGAGATTGACACAAATTTAATTTAACCTAAATTAATAAAGCGGCATATTTTGTTGGCAACGCTTGAATAAGTGTGTTAATGGAGAATATATTCACATTATTGTCGGGCATTGCGCATCTTAACAATTGCTGTTTACGTCAAAATGTATAAAAATGCCGTAAAGTATTAAAAACTATTATAAATATTAAAGTTAAATTAAAGTAAAGTATTTAAACTATTTTCGAATTTTTTAATTAAATATATAGTATTTTTTGTTTTAAAATACAGATAATCAAATCTATGAAATTTATATACTTCTTTTATACAAAAAAATCTGATTAGAACAAAATTTTCATTTGGCAAAACCCTATACACGATTGTATTAAATTGAATGTATATGTGAGTGTCTTGTCAATCGTGTCTACTTTCACCTCAGTCGGGACGTCATACAAATATGTTTCGTCACATGTGTATTACAGTTTCAATATAACTCTTTTCTGTATAACATTCGAGCATATTATGATACTGTGTATTTTCAGGCTGAAATTTGTATAGTTATCGGAAATACTTAAACAGTTGATTAGTGCAGTAATACATCTTAATATATGTATTTTCAGCTTGTCTCAAATTAATTGTTATTTATATATTCAGAATATTCATTAAAAAAATCAAAATGTAGCTGTCTGCAAAAATTTAAATAATTTTTATTGGATTTCTACAACCATTTGTAGGTAATTTGAATCAAAATAAAGCAACTCATCAATGCTAAATAATGAAAAAAATGTTCATATAAAATATTTAAAAATACATATTGACACATATTTAATTTTAAATAAAACATATTAATGTGGTTATTCGTTCGACAGAGAATTAATGAGTGTTTGTTATAGAGTTTATTTGTCGGGCATCGCAGCGCATATATATGAACAAAATCAAAAATACGATTTTTCAAAAATATGAAATAATCATGTATTGGAGCTACTACATCGGGGGCTATTTTGTATACTATAATTACAAAATAGATTAAAAAATGTGGCATAACTGAACTCGCAACAAAATTCGGATTAAAATCTTTGCCTGAGGAGCGTAATATCTAAAACTGAGGAGCGTAATTGGACCCCCTCTCAATAAATGGAGGGTGGTGAAAAGCTCATTTAACGAAGGGTTAATATATTCAAATGAATTATGTTATTAAATAAAACATTGTAGACTAAAAATATAGAGCATTATATTATAAAAATGTAAGTGTCAATATTTAGTTTCATTATATATTATGTAAATATTTATATATAATTGAACTTTTAAGATATAGAAAATAAATAAATCAATATATGTATAATTTTTATATCTGAAATATATAACATACAATATAGAAATACAAAACGTTCAACATTTAATATTTATGCGTCTACGAAAATTGCTGCAATTGTACCAGATGGAAGATATGAAAAACACATTAACAGTTTATTACCGTTGACCAATAATATAATCAAACGCATCAATAAATACTTAATTATAATACGAACATTAAATTATTGATTAAAATAAATATTAAATAGGCTATATGAATATTAAATGAGTATTATCAAAAACAGTTTTTCAAAATGTGTAAAAAGTAAAACTCATACAAGTTTTATTTTGATATCAAGATTATTTTGGTACCAATTTTAACATTGTAAAAGATATGCCTTGCGTGAACTATAACACATTACATCCATTAACAAAGTCCGATTGTACTTTTTTTATGATAAGAGAAAATATGAGAGATGTATTTACTATTTTTGGTTGACCTGTATTTTAATACTCAATGCAATATATATATTGGTGAATAGTACCCTTGAAAAATAAACTCCTACATTGTTTTTTTATTTTTTATAAACAAATATAATTGTATAAATCAAAATTATGCCTCCTGTAAGTTATTAAATAACTTTCATTAAACTTCAATAAACATTTCTATAAGGTCATGTGAATCAAAATAAATTAATTAATTAATAAGAAAACTGTGCTTGAAAACGCTTTATTGGGTAAGTATAAATATACGCGACACGATTTATCGACCTTGTGCTTTATCAAGGGTGTGAAAATGTAACAACAAGATTATACATACATAAAGGCATTCAGTAACAAAAGATAAACAATTTGTCATAGAAAATCAATAAACAACAACTACGTAATCCGTATTAGTCAGAGCACCCCGAGTGAATGTAGGATAGAAGTATACAATGCACAAAAAAAGAGCAAGATTACTTTAAGATGGGAAGAATGTCTGTGCCCGATAAAGCCGTTAGTACTTTTACATTTGAGAGAATAATTATACATGGACTCAAGGGCAAGTCTATTATGTAATAATGGTTAGAGGCGGCTAATATTTTCTAGGAAAAACTTACGTTACATGAATTGCTGCAAGTTTTCAAATGAATAAAAATATGGGAGTTAAATACAGATATATGTTCATTTATTCTACTACTACGAATGGTGCGCTCAGTTTTTCCTACGTAGATTTTATTACACAAGTTGCACAGGATAAATTACTTATAATTAATCCAATACTTCTAATAAAGTGTACCTTTTATCTCTAGCAAACAACGGTGATTTATTATTAAAGCTTCCCTTGCCAAATCGTTAGCATGGTAAATATGTAATGAGTGTGTTTTTATTGTTTACACATATTTGTCTGTCATAGCGAATCTTTATAATTGTTTTTCTTCAATATAAATCTTTATAATAACTAAAGATAAAACTACAAATTATATTCAATTTATAAAAAATATACAATGTTTATAATTATGTTAATTGAAATTCCAAGTTGCCATATATAATAAAACAAGCCTTCCGATGTTATTTTTATTACAATAGTGAGTGTTTTTATAATGTTTATTTAAATTATATAAATACATAGAGGGAAGATACAATATAAAAATGTAATCAATTTCACACTTTGATACATGTGTTTGAAACATGCTGGGTGATAAATACAGTGATATTTGATTTTAATATATTGAAATATACGGTCAATATATATGTATAACAATAGAAGAAAAGAAGCAAAAAGTTTATATTTAAACAAAGATTTCAATAACAGGTATATTTAGCTGTTAAGTGAAAATATCGGTTCATGACTATTTCGAATATCGTTTTAATCAAAATTATATCAGACAAAAAATATTTAAAAATGTAAATATGTTTGAAAAGTATATTTAAATAAACGATAAAATATAGGTATATTTTAATTTAATTTAAAACCCATTCAAAGCAAGACAAACAAATTCAATAAAACAATTTGTATCAATACAATATAAACAATTAGAGGTATAGTATTTAATATCAAGAAAATGTGTTATTAAATAAAACACTATATAGGCTAACAAGTTGGAACATTCTTTTGTGAACATACAATTCATACTACAATATATGATAATCGAAAAATACGTATAACTTCGCAAACAATTAGATTTTTATCAATTATTTCTTGTTTACAGTGTAATTATAAAAAAAATCAAAAATATTACATTGATTATTAGTAACGTATAAGTATATTATTATAGACATTGTTTTTTAAAAAGTTTTTTAACAAATATATATGTATTATTTGTTTATAATAAAATACATAAATATACAAAATACCGGAATATTTTACGTACTTATTAGTTACTTTAATGAAACTTTTGGAATATATAAAATAAAATATAGAGATTTATAAATGACATACATGATTGTTGTGAAAATATATAAATGTGCAATATGTAATATGTCATATGGGCCTACAGCTAACATTTTTGATGATGGGTTACTATTACAAATTAATAACATGGAAATTTCATGAGTAGCAAATTTGTTTATATTTATATATATTTGAGGATTGGTTCAAAATATATAATTGTATAAAGATGCACAATGCCTGACAAAAATTTGTATATATAGGTACATATATAGCATATGTGTTAATAATATGTTAACACACTCATTATGACATTGACGATCGTAATTATATATATATATATATATATATATATATATTATAGAATAAAATATATAAGCTATTTATAAATCATATATTCAATATTACTCTACAGTATATATATATATAGACCGTATGTTTGTTACAGTTTAACTCATAAAGTATGTATATAGTATAGTACCGATTGCTATATTTTTTGTGCGAAAATCAGAAATTTTACGTATATAAAAAATTCAAATCAAGCTAGATTTATCATTAAACAAATCTAAAAATATATTAAATTTAAAACAATTTAGACTGATCCGTAAATACTGGATACTTTGAAAATACAAAGAATATTTTGACACACCCCCTCGGTAATAGATCTGGAAGTAATATTTCATTCCAATCCATTGAGACGCACATTTTACATTCTTCTACTCAAAATATAACCATTTTTTGAGAATGAAAATGCGTAGGTTGAAAATATTTTATATATGCCATGTAACTCATGTTCAAATAATTCAATTGATCGTATTCCTTAATGCAATAAAAAATATTTCTTTCAAATTTGTCGCTTAGCAGAACACTGTATTATATATTATAATCTAATTTTATATTCCGGTGCATGTGACGAAGTAGGCCAAATAATGAAACAGGGATGCTATCGTCTGAGAAAAAGGAACATTTAATAAGATATTATAAGTAGATTACTTTATTATAGATGCACGTATAATTTACATGGCACATTAAAATGGCGTATGATAAAATAAAACAGTTTTATATAGATGAGTTTCGACCAATGTTTCTAACAAATTTAAAATTGATAAATATTTAGAATGTATACACATATTGAGATAATAAATGGTAGACATGGTAAATGGTAAAATGGTAAATGATAGACTCACGGTAGACAATAAATCCGACAAATAAAATAATGAAAAGAAAGTAATACAACAGTAAAATTCAATAAGAAAGTCAACAATTATTTACAGAGTGGAAATTTTCCATTAAATAATGTGGTATTTTATTTATATACTGTACAGGAAATCAATTTTCATATAGAAGTATACCATTATTGCACCCGTTTTGATTTTAATTAAATATTATGATCCTATTTCTACTGATTACCTAATTTAAATGTTGTAGAATTATAACATAATCCAATATTATATTATAAAAGTATATGTATTATACATACGTTTCATTAGTTTCCATATTTTTATGAATTATTTATTTGTTTTATCTAATTAATAGCCCCATGGTTCATTACATTTAAAATGTTGAAGTTTTTTTGCTAACTCTCATTTATTTAGTTTTGTCACTGTCAAATTCAAATGATCTACATGTTTCATAAGTTTTAATTAGAATTATTAGAAATATATACATTTATATGTATTATATTATATTAATCAATTCATATATTCGACAAATCAATCATTTCGAAAGTTGTTACCTATATTAGATATATACAATAATAAATGACATCGAATATCATTTCACAGGAATTTTACTTTAAAATTACCTAAAGAAAATTGTGTTCTCTGTCGCCAAATTTCAGCACGATGAACTGTGCTCAAGTGTTTTTCTTCAAGAGTTGGATGAGATGTAGTCATGGGGCCCGGGGCGAGGACAGGGACTGCTGCGAAGGGTAAACTACTATTGTCCAATATATTGTTCTATTCATAGTATTGATACCGAGTGTTTCATTGAACAACACCGATCTAATAGTGAAACGATCAATATAATCTACCAACTTTTATTAATTTACAACAGTAGTCCTATACAAGTAATCATCCATAAATTGTTTTATCAACATAGCCAAGAAGAGGCATTTAAGCCGGTGGGAATAATTATGATTGGTTGCAAATGCTTTTGAAAAAAACTTTTAAGTCAATACCACTAATTCCTGCTATTCTATAGATTCTATAGGAAAGAATTGTTTATCCATTTATGTATATAAAAAATTCATTCTCCATACTTTTAACAGTAAGCTAGGCTAATGTTCGACAATATTGATCATTGAAAATTGTGAACAAGGAAATAAGCCAATTCGTATCGTTAAATATAACTATTTTCAGTAGTATGAAATCTCATGGGGCTCCTTCTAGTAATAAGCTTAAAGTGATAAAGATTTGGTTCGTTTTTCTTTCTCTAAATGTGAACAACAATTTATTTCAAACGATGTATCGACAATCAATGTGAAAATATTTAACATAATTATTTACACGTGTCTAAGGCAATCAACAATTATACGAGAAAATTGCACTTAGTATAAAATTATTAAAAAAAATTGTAATATCTATTTTTTATTATTTTACTAAAATTGTACTGTATCGTAACACGTACGTCATAATATAATACATAATTATATAGCATCAATAATTACACCATTAATATATTATGCTTTAATCTGATATTCGTTTTTACAAAAAATATGTTTCAAGAAAATATATAAAATAAATGTTGGTCATGTCTAAGTTAGGCTAAAACTTTAATAGCAACACTTACAGAGCATTTCAATTAAAACAATATTCTTCATATGTGTAATTATTGGTGTGTGAGCAGGATAATTACAAAATTAAAGTTTTTTTAAAAAAATGGTAACTGTCTCATTTTTATAAACTGCGTTTAGAATTATCACAGCTAATAATTAAAATGTATTTTTCAGAAAAACGCATAATATAAATAGAGAAAAATAAGTGTTTTATAAATCATTAAATTTATTCATTAAGCTTCTTCGATTAACTTTTGAGTAATCGAATCAAATATTTGATGAATTACCATCAAAGTCGACATTTTTTGAAATATTTCTTCAAATTTTACAGATAACGCTGTTTCGAATTAAATAACAATTTAAAAAATGCATCAATAAAATCAAATTATTAATTAACTAAATACGAAATAATGTACTATGTAAATTATTAAGCAAAGAGTACATAGAGATTTCACTTTTATTGATTTCATATACTTTGCGTTGTACGTTTTCGTCAATAGAAAATCGTTTTATTTTAATAAATTTAATGTAAATGGGTAACAAAACAGAAGTGTTAAATATGTTTTATTACATTAATTTTAAGAGTTAACATTAAAAAAAATATTCAAACAATTTTAACATTCGTAAGTTGTCTATAAAATATAATTTATTGCCTGCATATCTGAAACTATTTTACTACATGAACTATTTTACTGCCATCAGTGTTTAAATAATTATTTTGCAAATGCTTTCAGGTAGCAAGTTAGTAGTATATAACTGCATATGTAGATCAATATAAGAGTGAAATCTCAATGTATTAATTACTCCATACTACTAAGTTTTTTTATTTTTATTAAATGCATTATATAATGATATATTACTTGAATTTATGTTAATAGTTCAAATAGGTATACAAATATAAATTTAAAATTTGTTGAATTTAAAAATATTATTAACTTTTAAAATTGTCTCTTTGAAATTTGTTTCATTGATAAGGATCTAAACACACAATTAACATTATTTGGTTCTGTCGCGTATGTTTGTCAAAAAGTAAGCCTATAATGATTTTCAAATTACTTTAGTAGAGTAAAACTATTAAAAAATTGTAATTTTTTCATGATTAATTAAATATTAGAAAAATTAAATAAAATACTTAAAACTATATAAATTTAAAATTTCCAAATGATTGCTAGTAGTATGGAAAGGGCGACTTGTAGACCATTACTCATAATCCCCTTTCTAACCCTTAACCCTACCTATCCCACTCAATTTGTTTTTATTTTTGACTTCTATGACTTCCTGTGCCGATTTCACAAATAACAAGGTAGTTTCCGAGTAAATCAATGACAATGATTTAGAATTTTCTATTTAGTAAGTAATAGGAGATAACGTATTGATATTGTCAACTGTTTCCATGCATGAATGGACGCTGAAAACGACCATCTAAAATTTGAAGAAAAAAATTATCAGTAGAACGTTTAATAATAATTGTTTGTACTAAACGACATTTAAATATATATATATATATAGTTGTATATTATTCAACTTGTATGTTTTGCATAACCAAACAACAAAAACGAACAATTTGAAAGCCAAAGAAATATTAAAATTGTCAGACATGTAATAACATATATAATATATTAAATATTAAACAAATAACATAACATCGATGTTAATGTTAATGGAAAAACACACATAATAATTAAATTTCATGATCACTTGGTGAAAATGCACTTATACATTGTAATTATGACAAATCAGAAATATGATCAGGTATCCTTCTGATCACTTTAGGTATCACACGTAATCATATTGATCACTTAAGGTATCACACGTAATCATATTGATCACTTAAGGTATCACACGTAATCATATTGATCACGTAAGTGCGCCATGGTATCCTTCTGATCACTTAAGTGCGCTATGTTATTATTATGATCACTTAAGTGCGCTATGTTATTATTATGATCACTAAAATGAAACGGACACTACAAGAGATCATCTAAAATTGTGTATCGTTATTCCATTGATATGAAATAAGTTTTATAACTGTTTTATATTTTATAAAACAACATTTTAAAATGGATAAATCATAAACATTTAAAACGATCCAAAATATACACTAAACACAACCATCTAGACATTTTATAAACATAACATATGTCTGTTGAAGTTTAAATCATTAATAGTAACTGTCCTATATTAAAAAAGGCTATTAATTGTAAGAATTCCTGCCCACTTATTACGCATACAAATAGTTCTGTTTAAAGCACGAAAGTTTACTTCGTTCAAAGATTTATTGTTATTGCCAACTACTATTTAACGTCATTATTACTACAGAAATATTTCTCTAGAAATATTATAATATTTTTTATTTCTTTACTAATGTTTTTAATGTACATAAAAGGACTCCTCTAAAGAATATAAAAAACATAAATTACCGTTATACTCAACAAAAAATTCAAAATTACACAGATTTAATCAATGAAATGATATATCAAAATAACCACAGTAGATATTACTGAGATATAAAACAATTGGTTTGAATTTAAATTTAAATTTAATTTTCAAATAAATCAATAATTCTAGACATGCAAAGTTGATGTTCGTAAAACGAACACTGGTAATTAACGGGTTATCGAGATGTAATTATTTATTGTATTGCTTATTGTCTAAATTAATGTGTTTAGCTTTATATTCTTTTCTCAAATTAGATAATTTGGAACTCCCACACCACACAAACCGTAAAATAGCTTCACGACGCCTCTAACTCTTAAATCAATTTACTCCAGTCATAAAACACGCATCTAAATGTTTCCAGATTCGTCTTGAGAAAACATTGAACTATTGCAGAAGGTAAATCTTACTCACACAATCATTAGTATAGAGGAGGTAACTGTGGTAGCATGGATTTCGAACCACTCGACTAGAATGGTAAAATACCTAACATTAAACTGTTCATTAAATATCCTGAGCTCTAAGCTACTTTATTTAACTAAATCGACAGTTCCCAGCTATATCTCCTTCTCTCTCTTAGACCTCCAATTTGGAGAACTTCATTTTTGTTTTTACAACTATTCTTTATTTAACAAAACGTTTATCGATTAAGTTATGTAATTGATAAAACCAATCGTATTATCTTGTTTTTTTTCTCGGCAATACAACTTAAACAATTTGCTAAATACAAAATCGGCAGTTTGCAGTCACATTATATTTTTATCTTTAAAAATCTACAAAACTGAAAAAAGATGTTGGATATATATGATGTTGTTAAGACGATAATAATTCGTTTAGGAAATCTACAATTAATTAAGTAATTTTTTATTTAGTATTTATATAGTTTTGACTAAAATACCCTTTTTGAATTAATAATAATCCATATATAGATTTACATATGTAGATTACATAATATTGATCACTTCAGTGCGCCATGGTCCTATTGATCACTTAATTGCGCCATGGTATCCTATTGATCACTTAAGTGCGCTATTGTATCCTATTAATAATATAAGTGCAGCATGACCTCCTATTGGTCACTTATGTAATTGCGCCATGGTACCCTATCGAACGATTTTCATAATTAATTCGAAATCCCGCTGTATAATTATTATTCATAATTAATTGCAGTAAAACTAATAATAATTGATATACACTGGAATGTACATTAATATTAAAATTGTTAAGTTAAACATAATAGGCTATGTTTAACATAACAATTTTAATATTACATTCCAGTGCATGAGGTCGAGCGATATTACCAATTGTGATATGTCTCTATTAGATACTCTGTATAATCACTTACAAACAATTTCTACATCATAGGCTACTCAAAATGAAACCAAAATTAAATTGTAATATACATTTATAATAATTTTGTTCTAAAATAACTTACTTAGTCCATTAGTTGTCTGTAATGTTATAATAATTAATTAAATATTAAAATGATAGTAAATTTAAATAACTATTTTATATATAATTCATAAAAGGACTGCCAAGTTAAGAAATGAAAGCATTTTCTTGACGGCAAGAACGTGTCACCTTATTCACTATCTCGTCAGGGTGAAGTGATACAAAGATATATTCTTTGTGATTCTGAAACGTTGGAAAATCTTTGATAGCATTTAGGATAGATTGGGACTCTTCTTCAGTAATGGCAGATAGAGTGCTATGAGTCGATATTCCTTCAAATTACAAAAATGTCTATATGCCATCAATAGGTATTGCTGCGTTGAAAAATGCATTTAAATCGTTAAGTATCTTAAGTTCTTAATTATTATTTACCAGAATAATTTTAACAGACATTATACGATCCTTAAATATCTGACAAAACTGTTCTACATCTTTTGACTGCACTGACCATGCGTATTATCAACTCCATCGATGCCACAAAAAGTATCTTTACTGTGGCTTGTAGCGAATAAGTTGTATTTAATATTCTTACTATTGTCGAATTTTTGACTTAAATGTATTAAAAATGTAAAACAAAAATTGTTGTATTAAAATAAAGAACAGTTTGACCAGAAAGTAATACAATCGATATATGTCTGAGGAAAGTTTTAATTATCGTAATTATAAATACGACAATGAATTATTGTTTATATCATAGAAATATAAGTAACATAGAAACGATACAGCATGGAAAAAAAGTGTGCATCTTCGGTTTTTCTTCTTGCATATTTGAAAAGTGCATATACTCAGCTTCCAAATGATATAAAATTATTGTAAAATAGTAAAT